>BQNB010090359.1:0-27164 GCA_026074375.1 Tanacetum coccineum | reverse complement strand
CAACAATGATATAAGTAGTTTAATTGACTGTATTTTTTTTACATGAACAATAATATTTTGCTTTTTGAAAAAAATGTAGATGATGATATTTATAAGGATCTGACTACGGTAGAAGCTTTAAACGGTTAGTCTCTCCTAATAAAGCTTTTAAACATTAGAATTTAATACGTAGTGTAAATATACAAATAACACTTGTAACTGCAGTTGTAACATCAAACAATTTTTGCAACCCATCTACAGAGATTGATAAAAACAAAGGTACATTTTAATATATGAGCGTCTGTAATTTAGAAATATAAACTGTGATAAAATCTGTTTGTATGTGAAATACATGTTTAAATGTTCATACTCTGCATATCTTAGATATAATAAACATATATATGCAGCATACTAGTCAAGCTTACTTGCAATATCAAATTTTGATGTCATATATGTTTTGCTTGCTTGCAATATCACTATTGATATCACATTTGATAAACTGAAAGTAGCATACTTGTTATGCTTTCTTGCAATATCACATTTGATGTCATATCTGTTTTGTTTGCTTGCAATATCACAAATGATATCACAATTGATAAGGTGTAACGTAGCATACTTGTTCTGACTATGCATGATATCATATTTGACATGACAGAAGGGATTGAATGTTATAAACTGTATGAAGCATGCATACTCAGTTGTTGATTCACATAAGATATATAGATAAAAAGTGATCTATTAATAAACTAACATAAAATTTTATTTATGCAGATTTGAATACAAAATTGAATACTATGAAGACACAAAACAGAAAAAAATCTATTGCAAAAAAATTGAAGACAAATGAAGACGTACAGAAACAAAAAGAAACACCATCGCCGTTAAAAGAAACAACAACTGAAAGTACACCGACAAGAAGGACAAAAGCCAATGCAGCAAGAGGATTACATCTACAAAACACACCACCAAGTGAGAATCTTCCGACAACACCACAAACAGAAACAATGAATGTTCAAAACACAAGAATCTTATCACCAGTTATACAAAATGATTCTACAAAAACACCAGAAGCAAAAGCAGTTAAGATAAAGGATAAAATTGGAAAGAATTCTGAGACAAAAGTTGCTAGAGGTAAGAAAAAAAAAGCAGATGAGGGTGGAAAAAAAAGAAAAAGAACAGAAATAGAATCTCCGGGACAAAGAACAAGACAATCTGCAAAAAAGCAACAAGTACAGAAGAAGGAAAAAGAACAAGTCAACAAAAGGAAGAGGGATGAAAAAGCAAAAAAAGAAGAACAAGTGAAGAAGAAGATGGTTAAACTAAAAGGAAAGAAGGTAGAAGATGATGATGAGGATTTTGTTGTAGAAGAGCAACATGATGAAGAAGATGATAACAAAAACTTTGAGTTATATATTATCTTTGCTATTTTACATGGTATCGGAGCATTAGGTTCTAACCCAACAAAAAATAGTTGTCCTTCGGTCATCGGCTACTCGTCGATGATTCGGAAGGATCCCGACCTATTTACTTTTTTTCGTTTTATAATTTTGTGTTTTAATAATCTTTTTATCCAATTCAAATAAAAACCCTAGAAAACCAAAAACTATAGCCGTCATAACACTTCTCATACATGTTGATTTAGCCATCAACAAAAAAATTGTGTCATCAGCATTCACTACAACAATAATGCTGTTTTGGGTCGAAGAAAATTTAGGGTCGACAATGTCGACCCTAAACTACACATGGGGCCCACAATTATTCACCAAAACTAGTAAGTCAACAAAATAAGTTTGGGTCAAAAGTTAGGGTCGACATTGTCGACCCTAAGTTTTTTTATATAACTTTTTATATTTTTTAATGTATAAAATGTATTTAAAAGTATATATAAATACTAAAACAGTTTTGGGTCGAAAGTTAGGGTCGACAATGTCGACCCTAACCTTTTTACCAAAATTTAATTAGCCCGCCAAGGTTTGGTTTAATCCCGCTAAAAAATTAGGGTCGACAATGTCGACCCTAAATTTCTTTTTAAAAAAAAAATTTTACTTCATATAAAAGAGTAAATTTACTTCATATAAAAAAATTACTTCATATAAAAAAAATTCATTTTAAAAAAAAAATTCCACAGCAGCCCATTTACCAGATGAAGAAGGAGATGATCCAGCTTCCTTTTTGCCCCATTGGTTAGTGTTTTAAGAATCTTCCACTCGGGATGCACATTGATCTTCTATGTTATCCTTCTTGGCCCAAGAAGTTTTCCATCCAGACTGAGAACGAGGGGTCCCACTCTCATCATTAGTTTTCCACAGCAGCCCATTTACCAGATGAAGGAGGAGATGATCCAGCTTCCTTTTTGCCCCATTAGTTAGTGTTTGAAGAATCTTCCACTCGGGATGCACATTGATCTTCTTTGTCATCCTTCTTGGCCCAAGAAGTTTTCCATCCAGACTGAGAACAAGGGGTCCCACTCTCATCATTAGTTTTCCACAGCAGCCCATTTACCAGATGAAGAAGGAGATGATCCAGCTTCCTTTTTGCCCCATTGGTTAGTGTTTGAAAAATCAAGAGATGATCGAGCAACATCAACAGCGCACATATTAATTTTAACCTATAATTCTACCCCAACCTACCACGCCAATTCATTCCAGCTATTCAAGATTACAAAATGATGAGTCTACTTTCAAAATAAATCTAAAATCCCCATCCACAGCACATTGGTTAGTGTTTGAAGAATCTTCCACTCGGGATGCACATTGATCTTCTTTGTCACCCCTCTTGGCCCAAAAACATTTCCATCCAGACTGAGAACGAGGGGTCCCACTCTCATCATTAGTTTTCCACAGCAGCCCATTTACCAGATGAAGAAGGAGATGATCCAGCTTCCTTTTTGCCCCATTGGTTAGTGTTTGAAAAATCAAGAGATGATCGAGCAACATCAACAGCGCACATATTAATTTTAAACTATGATTCTACCCAAACCTACCACGCCAATTCATTCCAGCTATTCAAGATTACAAAATGATGAGCCTACTTTCAAAATAAATCTAAGATCCCCATCCACAGCACATTGGTTAGTGTTTGAAGAATCTTCCACTCGGGATGCACAAGAAGTTTTCCATCCAGACTGAGAACGAGGGGTCCCACTCTCATCATTAGTTTTTTATAGCAGCCCATTCCTAATCGATTAACATTTTTTATTATAACATCAAATTACATTAGAAATCGATAAACACTCAAACATTAAAGCATGTGAATTACATTCCAAATGCTAAATTGATTTATCTTAATGAAAAACTACTCCATACTAAGTTTTCCAATTTCATTATAGAGCTCGTGAAGTATTGCAGCTGAATCAAGTGTGTGTTTCTCGGGATGCCTTTCCATCTCTAGTGCTCCCTCTAGTGCTCCCTCTAGTATCTTTATCTTTGCCTCTAGTGTCTTTATCTTTTCAGCCAAGAACTTACAGTTTGAGCACTCTGCCTTTCCCAGATTCTGTGCAGATCTGGAAGATCTCGGAGAATAACTTAGACGTGTTGACGTTCTCGAAGAATAACTTGGACGTGTAGAAGTTCCCGGAGAATAACTTGGAGGTGTTGACGATCCAGAAGAAGAACTTATATGGAGCGTGAGGTCATCCATCCACATAAAGTAGCCACATCCTCTATCGTCAGTTCCTGGCTGTTATGTAGTAAGGAAATCATAAGAAAATACGTTTTGGACAAGCAAATTATTTTATATTACACAAATAATTATGTTTTGATAGTTCACCTTTGAAAAAGGACATGCGTAGTATTGTTTACCATAACTGTAATGTTTGTGTGATGTTCGCAACACCACATCTCCTTTTTCACACGTGCACTTAAAAGTTTGATTATATCGCTCCATCTGGTGGCAGTTGATTGAGGTGGTGGTGGTTGTGAGGATAAGATTGTGTGTGCTTGGGAGGATAAGATACTATCTGTTTTTATGGTAAAGAAGAGTGATTGGCGGGAGTTTTTGGCGGGAGTATATGGCGGGAGTATTTGGCGGGAGTTTTTGGCGGGAGTATTTTGGCGGGAGTATATGAACCCTACCGCCATTTCATTCAAGTTATTCTAGATTAGCAAAATGTCTGAGCATACTTTCAAAAAAAAAATCTAAGATCCCGATCCACAGCACATGGTTAGTGTTTGAAGAATCTTCCACTCGGGATGCACATTGATCTTCTTTGTCATCCTTCTTGGGCCAAAGAAGTTTTTTCTCCAGACTGACGATACGAGGGGGGTCCACTCTCATCATTAGTATTCTCAGCTGCCCATTTACCAGATGAGAGTCGTGGAGGATCAGTTCCCTTTTTGCCTAATTGGTTAGGTGTTTGAAGAATTTCCATCTCGGGATGCACATTGATCTTCTTTGTCATCTTTTGGCCAATGACGTTTTCTTCCAGACTGTGAACGAGGGGTCCCTACTCTCATCATTAGTTTTCACAAGCAGCACCATTTACCAGATGCAAGGATAGGAGCATGATCCTGCTTCCTTTTTGCCCCAATTGGTTTAGTGTTTTGAGAATCTTCCATTCGAGTTGCACATTGATTTTCTTTGTTATTCTTCTTGGACAAGAAGTTTTCCATCCTGACTAAGAACGAGGGGTCCCACTCTCATACATTAGTTTTCACAGCAACCCATTTACAAGTTGAAGGGAGGAGGATGATCCAGCTTCCTTTTTGCCCCATTGGTTAGTGTTTGAAAAATCAAGAGATGATCGAGCAACATCAACAGCGCACCAGTTTAAATTTTTACCTATGTTCTACCCATAACTACCACTCCAATTCATTCCAACTATTCCAGATTACAAAATGATCAGCCTACTTTCAAAATAAATCTAAGATCCCCATCCACACACATTGGTTAGTGTTTGAAGAATCTTCCTTTCTCGGGTTTATGCTCATTGACTCTTCTTTGTCATATTCTTGGCGCCAAAGTAGGTTTTCCATCCAGATGAGGAACGATGGGAGTCCCACTCTCATCATTAGTTTTCCACAGCAGCCCATTTACCAGATGAAGGAGGAGATGATCCAGCTTCCTTTTTGCCCCATTGGTTAGTGTTTGAAAAATCAAGAGATGATCGAGCAACATCAACAGCGCACATATTAATTTTAACCTATGATTCTACCTATACCTACCACGCCAATTCATTCCAGCTATTCAAGATTACAAAATGATGATCCTACTTTCAAAATAAATCTAAGATCCCCATCCACCAGCACAAGTTGGTTTAGTGTTTTGATGTATCTTCAAATCGGGATGCACCAAGAAGTTAGAAGTTTTCCATCCAGACTTGATGAAGAGGGGTCCCACTTCATCTTAGTTTTCACAGCAGCCCTTTCCTAATCGATTAAGTTTTTTATTTAGAACTTCAAATTACATTTGAAATCGAATATAAACAAACATTAAAAGCATATGCATTACATTCCAAATTGCTTAAATTGATTTATCTTAATGAAAAACTACGCAATACTAAGTTTTACCAATTCTTTATTGAGCTCGTGAAGTTTTGCAGCTGAATCAAGTGTGTGTTTCTCGGGATTGCCTTGCCTTCTATAGTGCTCAACTCTTGTATTTTATCTTTGACTCTGGTGTGTCTTTTATCTTTTCAGCACAGGAATATAGTTTGAGCACTCGCCTTTCCCAGATTCTACGCAGATCATGGAAGATCCGGAGAATAACTTGGACGTGTTGACGTTCCCGGAGAATAACTTGGACGTGTTGAAGTTCCCGAAGAATAACTTGGAGGTGTTGACGATCCAGAAGAAGTATTATATGGAGCGTGAGGTCATCTATCCACATAAAGTAGCCACATCCTCTAATCGTCTGTTCCTCGGCTTGGTGTAGTAAGGAAATCATAAGAAAAATACGTTTTGGTCAGCAAATATTTTTTTTATTTCACAGATAATTATGTTTTGTAGTTCACCTTTGAAATAAAGGACATGGTAGTTATTGTTTCCAACACTGTAATGTTTGCAGTGATGTTCGAACCCACTTCTCATTCTTTCACAACGATGAACTTACAATTTGAGCACTATGCCTTTCCCAGATTATGTGCAGATCTGATGTTAGCAGCAACGCACGCTGGGTAACTATGCTTGTTAATATCACATTTTTATATTTATTTACTTATAAAACTTAGGGTAGACATTGTCGACCCAAAATTTCGAATCAATGTCGGACCCTAAAATTTGCCCCCCAAATTCCCCAAAATTTTCACAAATTTCGAACACCCGCCACTTTATTATTTCATATGAAAAAAAGTTTAGCGGTCGACATTGTCGACCCACTAATGTTAAAGAATAGTCGAACAAAAAAAAAAGAATCTTTGAGTCATAAGTTTTGATTAAAGATTTTATATAAAACATTTAGGGTCGACTATATCGACCCAAAATTGTAAAGAAAATGTCGACCCAAGACTGGCAAGATGAGTTATCAGCCTTTGGTTATTAGATCTATATGTCTCATTAAAATTTTTATCACACTATCTACACCATCTACCAACACCACCGTTAGCCACCACCCATCGACACCATTTTACAACACCACCGCAGATCCACTACCCATTGACACCATTTCTTACACGCCAGCCAACCACCCATCTAAAATCCACACCAGCGACACTCCACCCACACTCGAACAACCCACGAGGCAACGGTACCCCACCCACCACCGCAGCCACCACCACTCCTCCTCCTCCTCTATAAGTTTAATTCTTCTTCTTAAATCCTCTAAATGATGATTCTTAAACCCTTTAATCTTGATTAGTTCTTCTTGTTTATTAAAGGTTTGTTTTTATTTTTTAATTTTGTTAATAAATGTTCATAAGCTAATGTATGATGATAAGCTATTGTTATGACAGCTGAGCCATAGCCGAACCACAGCCAAGCCACAGCCGAGCCGCAGCCGAGTCGCAGCCGAACCGAGTCATAGCCAAGTCGCACCGTTTATAGCCGAGACCAGCCGAGACCACAAACGAAGGTATGCTTTATAAGTTGCTTTACATGTGGTTGAATCGTGCTGTGGGAAAATGGTTTAATTTTTGATGTGGTTTTAGTTTAATGTCGACTTAGTGGATTAAATGCCTCCTGTTGTGATTTAGGTTTGATTCAGTTAATATGTTGTAGAACTTGTCCATGTGGTTATATATGTAACCAAGTGTTTATAAGAAAATCCAAACAACCCTTTAACAACTTATAAGCTGTTTTTAACCAGCTTATAATGAAACACTTATTATATGCTTAAATGTGTAATTTTTCTTTCAATGGAATTGTTTTTATATGTTTAAATGTGTAATTTTGTATTTGAATGGAATTGTTTTTATATGTTTAAATGTGTAATTTTTATTTGAGTGGAATTGTTTTTATATGTTAAAATGTGTATATTTATATGAATTTGTGTATTAGCATTAATTGGTCCACGAAATTGTGTGTTCTTGTACTTGTTATTTTACAGATGGCGTGTTTAGCTCCTAGATCACACGGTGGGGATGCTGGTGGTAGTCCACCCAGACAGCCCAACCGGCCCGTACCGGCCCAGTGCCAAAGTAAGAAATTGTGATTTTTTTTATTTTATAACACTGATTCTTTTTAATTTCTTTTACTTGAATTTTCATGACTCAATAACTTTTCTGTTTGGTTCGTCGCTGCGTATTGAGACCGAAAATGCGTCCTTAAGTAACATATCGACTCGTCCGTTGAACCTCTAACGTATAACCCTAACATATCGACTCATCCGTTGAACGTCTAATGTATAACCATAACATCTCGACTCGTCCGTTGAACCTCTAACGTATAACCCTAACATCTTTACTCGTCCGTTGAACGTCTAACGTATAACCCTAACATCTCGACTCGTCCGTTGAACGTCTAATGTACAATCATACCATATCGACTCATCCGTTGAACCTCTAACGTATAACCATAACATATCGACTCATCCGTTTAAATTGTTTGTTTATTTAAATGCATATGTTTATATGTAGAGCTATTTCAACCTAGCCGAATGGTACAATAACCAGGAGAAAGTGGTGGTTGGCAAAAATGTATACACGGTGGGGGAAAGGGTAAGGCTTGGGCTGCAACTTAAACTGAGGCTGCTTTGGCGCAAAAACAAGAACAGGATCAAGGCTCAGCATTACACAATATATGATTCGCCCGAGGAGGCAAAGAATCATCTGCCGCCGTCGACTGTGTGGGGAGAAAGAACCCATGATGAGTGGAACGAGTTGGTTGAATGGTTTTCCCATCCGAATCAGGTGTCGAGAAGCATGAAGAATGCTGCTAACCGCGCGAAGAACACGATACCAACCCATCAAGGGAAAAAATCGTTCGCGCAAGGGAGGAACGAATATGTAAGACTCTTTATAATTTTTGTGATATTTTAAAGGTGTTTATATTGTTTATTTATAGCTCGTTATTAATTTATTTGATATTGTATAGAAAGTCGAGAAAGGGCATCACGAGGACCTCATTCAGACGTGGAAGAAGACGCACTCAAACTCAAAGACTGGCCAATTTAAATACGAAGAAAACAAGCAGAGATACGTAAGTAATTTAACTCGTTACATTCTTAGCTAACTTATTTTATTTGTTTTTAACCTTTTTTTTTCTTTCTTTTTCACAGTTGGATATGAAGAGCATGCAAGATCAGGTTAGAGCCGGCGTCATCCCGTACAAGACAGATCAAGATATCTTGGATGAAGTCGTTCCGAGTACCAACCGCCAGAACATGTCGGGAAAGGGCAGGAAGTTACCGGGTGGTGGCTCAACTTCTCGCAGGCGCGCAAATCAGGCATTTGCAGATGTTATGACTCGGGAGCAGATGACTCAGATATTGAGGCAAAAAGAGCAAGAGAATGAGTTGCTAAGGAAGCAAGCTGAGGAGGCGCAGCAACGGGCTTATTTGGCTGCGTTAAAAGCTGACTCGGCGGACCAACGGGCTAGTGCGGCGTACCAAAATACTGAGACGATGTATGGAGCCGTAGGTCAGTTTTTTTCTCACTACAACTCATCAAACAGTGCCCGTCCATTTATGCCTCCTGCTTTTAATCTTGTACCCCCACCCCCACCCGCTACTATGCCCCAACTCGCCCCTGAATGGGCTCACTTACTCAACCCTCCCATGCCTTATAATCAACAACTCCCACCTTACTATACCGGCCCACCTCACTATACCGACCCACCTCACTATACCCGCCCACTCCAACCACTTCAACGTCCCTATACCGGCCCATTTCCTTTCACTCCCGTCACCAATAATACATTTAACAACTGTTATCGTCCCACTATCAACTCCAACCTCGCCTCTAGTTCTAACCCTCAAAACGAACTTCCCCGCTACATAACGAATCCCCATATGAACGATGCGCGGAGCATTGAACAATTGGCTCAAGATAATGCTCGTGGTGAAGACAATAACGAGTCCGCATCAGGGGAGGACGAGGAGGGCGAGGAGGGCGAGCAACATTCGAGTGATGGTGACTATTCTTCGGAGTCCGAGTAGGCGTTGAAATGTAATAACTTTGAGACTTGATTTGTAATAACTTTTAGACTTGATTTGTAATAACTTTTAGACTTGTTATCGTATTGTGGATTTGTTGAATGGTAATTTATGGTATTGTGGATTTGTGGTATTGTAACTGTGATTTGTTATTGCCGAATTCTGGATTTGTTGAAATGTAGATTTTTTTCGGAAAAAATTCCGGAAAAAATCTGGAAATTAACCAAATGCGTGCAGTTTTTTTTTATTCCCAGGCATAAATTAGGGTCGACATTGTCGACCCTAAACTCAGTCTTAGGGTCGACAATGTCGACCCTAACCTTAGTGGAAGAATGATGTGGAATCCCACTACTACACTTTTAATTAAATATAACACTTTGGGTCGACAATGTCGACCCAAAGTTGCAAAATGAATGTCGACCCAAAAAATTTAAATATTAGTTTGTTTTATATATTAAAAAGATTTTAATAAATAAAAAAGTGCAGGGTCGACAATGTCGACCCAAAATACAAAGGAATATGTCGACCCAAAGAATTTTGGGTCGAGAAATTTGGATCGAGAACTTAGGGTCGAAATTGTCGACCCTAAGTACTTTGGGTCGACACCCTTTGCAACTTAGGGTCGAAAATGTTGACCCTAACCCCTTATATTGTTGTGGTGCAAGCGTTCATTTGAGAAGGGTAATTTTTGTGAGAAGAAAAGAAGAGATCATAGCCCTCAATTTAACCCTCATTTTCTAGATCTAATGGCTTGTCTTGTAGCAACTATTGTAACTGTATCCCCATTATATGCTAAGAATGCCATTTGTTCCTCATCCAATACCCTGATTCCATAGCCTCTTTGGTTTAGTGCACTGTCTAGCAATGTGCCCTTCACTTTGGCAGTTATAGCAACAAACAACCTTAGCTTGACTTGCTATATTTGTACCCACATTTCTGTTAACCCCTACAGCATTACCCTTAGAACCACTGCTTGCATACCCCTGTTGTTGTCACCCTTGAATATTTTGCACCGTAACTCTTCCATCATGGATAGTTGCCTAATTCCTTGGGTTGGACGAGGTGCGAAGTTGGTTGTTGGTTGGTGGGTAGCGGGAAGCAAATGTTGTGTGATGACATCAAATAACGTCACATTATTAGAGTTATTTACCTCGTCTTTATAGCTTGTTTTACATTCTTTATTCAAGAATTTATACTTAATTGATTATATTTGTTAATTGTAATAATTATCGAGCATTTGGTGAGAGTTAGCTAAAAGGCACGCATTTTGAAGCATAAACGAAGAGTTCAAGAAAGTCCTCTGATTCTGACAACCCAATACGCTGTATCATTCTAGAAGCATACGCCGTATCCAAGACTTTGACGAACTTAAAGACCATTTCCTGACATTGAAGCATACGTCATATCCAAATCAACAATACGCCGTATATAATACTTTGGTCAATAGAAGAAGAACAAACAACTTATACATCATACGTCATACCCATCAAGAAGATACGACGTATTCGTACTCTAACTTCACCAGACATCCATGACGAGAAGAAGAGCTATACGTCATATCCAGAAGAGCTTATACGTCGTATAAACGGACGATCTCTAGATCATTCTGGAATATTATAATCATAGAGCCCACGCCAAGTTACCCCAATACGCCTTATTGAATCTTTTCAATACGGCGTATCGACCTTTTTCCAGACTCTATAAATACCAAACCTTAAAACTCGTTTTAGGTATGCTTTTAACCACCAAGTTTTAGGTATGCTTTTAACCACCAAGTTTAATAGATTATGGTCGCCAAAAATATTTTGACGTTTATAGATTATGGTCGCATTAATAAGTTTTCACACATATATGTTTAGAAATATTTACATTATGAGAAAAATAGTCGAAACATAATTAATACTTGGACAATTATTTAAATATTTAGTTAAAAAGAACTTCATGTATTTCATGCGGCTCGGTTTATAGTTTTTGACTGCATTAAATATTTTTGACTTGTCAATTTTTATAGTTTATGTTCCACATTTTTCGTTTCACAATTTTATAACAAAAAATTAATTATAAAAATTAAAAATTAAAAAAAACTCAAAAAGTTAGGAGGTATTACAATCACATTTTGGGAGAGGATGGGGGTTCTTAATAACCTGCCCCTTTCTGAATTTTCTATATCTGCCATAATATATACTCGTAAATGTAGAAATACCGTGCACTTTGTGAATGTCTAATCCCCATTTTCCCATATTGGTTGGATTAAATTAGGTTATTATTGAGGAACAGAATTTTGAATCCCTTTGGTAGAGCAAATTTGGGTAACGGAACAACTAGATTGTCTTAAATTGACTTGAAACACTTCCAAGGCTATCAAACTCGCGAGTTTACATGTAAGATCGTGATCTTACGTGTCCACCAGATAAAATCGTGTAGTATCGGCCGAGGATCGCATCTTATGTGGGATCGTAAGTAGGATAGTAAACTTGTAGGATTGCGTGTCGATACGAGTTTACAAAAGTTGTTAACTTACACAGTTACACTTAATCAGTTATTATTACCAGCCCATTACTTTGTCCCGGTTCCATGATATTCGACTCTCGACATGATTTTAGAATTTAAAGCGACCTGAGTTTTGTTTTAGTCAAGCAAATGGCATAAGATAGTTAATCTAGTCAATTGCGCACAACATCTCACTTATGATAATCCATAATGTTTTTTATTGTTATGTTAGTCTACATTTTACATGTTGGGTCTAAAGTTTCTTACATATAACGCATATTCTTTTATCATTCTAGGTCGGGATGATGAATTTGAAGAACCTGATTTTGATTTATATGACGAAAATGAAGTTAACGCACGACTCCATATAATAGATAGATCAGTGATGGTTATTCATTTATGTATAAAACTATGAATGTTTTGGTATTATGACTCGTATGTTTTGAGATGTTTATGAATCTTTTGGTATTATGACTCGTATGTTTTGAGATGTTTATGACTCATATGTTATGTAATCTTATTCCGCTAAATCGTTAATGTGACGATTGAAACTTGACTTTTTTGTGTTCTACTTTTACTAAATGTTATGTAATCTTTGAACTTTGACATTTTTAAGAGGATATTATATGGATTTTTCTTTGATGTTGAGTAGAAATGAAAACAGTTTGGCTCGTTTATCCTTTGTTTATAGAACATGACAAATTGGTAGGATCTTACGATCCTGATCCGATCTTACGATCTCGATCTTGCAAAGAAAAACGATCCCATGTGGGATCGTGATCTTGATAGCCTTGGTCTAAATATATACTTCACAATACTTTCATAAGATGCTAAATATGACTACACAAGTTAATTGTTTCAATACTACTTTAATACAAACAAAATGATATGGGAGATTTTTGCATTAAGCATCAGCGTTGGGTCAACATTGTGACTTCTACTTACGTATCTAATTGGCAAACAGGTTTTTTTGTATCAGCTGGTTTACATTCTTGAACATTGCAAATAGGTACAAAGGTGCCATGATAGACGATGTTCCCCGTATAGTTGAAGCTATTTTCTAGTGCACTTTAGAGGTTATAATCTTTTGTCTAATGTTTTTACTTATTTTTAACGGCATGGACTTAGAGGAGCAGTTTAACAAACTCTGTATTCTACATGCTACACTAGCTAGATCGAACCATTTAAGCCCAAACCCATCTAAACCCGTAACCTGACTCACATATTTTGCAACCTCAATATTAAATATCTATACTCTATACTAATTATAAAGGAAAAAGGGGAAAACCTTAAATGTGAAAAGTGAAATGTGAAATATTAAAATGTATTTATGGTAACTACACTCTCCCTCCAGGAAATTCGTTTATTCTTCTGGCAAATGGAAAATACACCCAAAATGTGTTTCATAAATTTGGCAACTTCAAACTTTACAAAGAAATAGAAAGTATCACTATTTAAGGAAGGTAATGTTTAATGTTTTAAGCAAGGTAATGTTGAATGTTGAAAACACAGAATGTTGAAAACACAGAATGTTGAAAACACAGAATGTTGAAAACACATATGCATTTCACTAGTCTGGTATTCACACGCCTTGAATTCATTGAAAACTGAAAATATATATATATATATATAAAGCTTTGAATTCATATATTGACCGGAACTATCTTTGTCCTATTCAAAGAATGTATATAAATGTAGCAACTATTAAAGGAACGTATTGAACATTCAAATGCAAAATCACGGCTGGAAATTTTAATCTCTACTAGAAATTTGGCGTGTATCATATACTACACGGATGGAAGTTTGGAAAGTATTATATCATTATGTGGAGTTGATATTTTCCATAGGCTATATAAACAATCATAACTTCGTAATTCATCTCATAAACCAGCTACGTATTAGAAAGAAAGAGATGGAGGAAAGCTTCTTCGTCGTGTATTTCTCTGATAACTCGTAGCCTATCTTGTGTTGATCTTACTGGATCATCTTCACGATGTTTTTCTTCTGGATAATATTTGCCAGAGATCGCCTTTTTTTATTTTGGCGAATCATATTATGTAATTTTGATGCAATGTGTACATCAAAATGCGTAATCCGATTTTAAGATCTAGACCGTTCTGAGTCTCTCTTACCCGATAAACATATTTTTCATTTATCACGCCAATCGCTCATTGTCCACATCTTTTCTTTGGCTGCTTTATGACGCTTGCTTATATCAATTCGCTTGCAACATTTAAACCCTTGGCTGCGAATTAGCTTCGTAAGCACCAAACACTTTTCTGGATATATCCCGTCAGTAAGATAATATCCCCATTTATAAGTCACGTCGTTAGCCACAAATGGAATCTCAGGTGCTTTTCTTACTTTAAGATCATTTAAAACAGGGGATTGATGTAAAATGTTAACATCATTGTTGAAACCTGGCAAGACCAAGAAGGCGTTCTGCAAAATCAATAATTTGTGAAGCAACCGCTTCTAACAAAATGAATGGGCTCTGACCCGGAATCTCCCTACTAATTTGAGCACGGATTAGTGCTTGTGGACCTTGAGCCCCACGGACCATTTTGTCAGTCTTATGCTGCCTATCATTACTAGGAAACCCATGTTTTTTCTCGTGAAAAATAAGCGTAGAGGTTTTCGGACGTCAGTTCTCGTAGGGCATTGCAAATACTCCTTCGCCATCTAATCTATACCTGTTACAGAAATGCATCAAATAATACGAAAGTTTTTTTTTCTCCGTTTGTTGTCAGAACTCAGTGCGTTTATAGAGAAACTGGAGAAACGCCGGGTCATGCTAGTTGGCGATTCGCGGAGGTTACTCTTCACTAAAGTAGAGATGCCTGTTTGTCCAACAGCATCACACCTTCTGAAATTAAGGGCAGTTAACAGACAAAATTTCGAACAAAGTGGTGAACATCGATCGGTGTCATTGGGAAATCGTTACGAAATAAATAGGGTTGTAAAATGGTTTGTTGTTTAGCAAAGTAAGCTAGGCACTAGACAGTAATGTAGCACTGTAACGATCTCTAGCCATAGGGGATTCATTGATATTTTTGGATTGTAGGAAGTTAGGATGCGTGAATAACCAATCAGCAGCTAGTCTATTAAAAACCAGAAAGTACCTATTCACTTCCGTGTTTCATCCGTATCACCGAAAAATAACAACACTCGGGAATATTAATTTGAAGAATAATGTTTTCGTAGTGTGTGTTTTGATAAAAAAAAAATGTATATGTGAGTGAGGCTCAAAAGTTCAATTATAGATTTATTTTTTATCATTGATCCAATCGAATCCATCCACATCTCTATTTTTTTATCAAAATAAAATAAAACTCACTTATCCCGCCTCTTTTTTTAAAATTACATATCTCACAAACGTTAACGTTACATAAATGAAAGGCTACATTGCAACGGAATTAAATCCATCTTTTTTATAGAGGAGCACTATTTTATTTACTTTCGACGAACTTTTTTTTCTATTTTATTTTTCAGTCACGTCCAAAAAGATCACATGTGATTATGGAAAATCACATGTGATTTGTATCACAAATCATATATGATTTTATTAAATCACATGTAAATCCGATACAAATCATATGTGATTTTTTCAGACGTGACTAAAAAAAATAAAATAAAAGTTCTTTGAAAGTATATCAAAGTGCCCCTCTATAGAAAGATGATTTAATTCTCGTCGCGATGGTGTATTTTTTTTGTACGCTTTTGACGATTTACCGTTGCAAAGATATTTTAATTTTAAAAAAGAGGTGGAAAGTAGAGTTTTTTTAATTTAATAAAAAATGGGTAGCTATGATTGGTTCATTGGATCTTTGATAAATATTAGATCTACATGTGTGTGAAAATAGAAAAGAAGATGTTGGGTTTTATAGAAAATAAAGGGGTTAATTTTTTTTTATATATATCAAACGGCTAGTAAAATAAAAATGGGTATGATTTTGTTTGATTTACTCGGTCTTCTGCATGACCGAAAGATTGCAAAGGTTAGGGGGGGGGGGGACGCGTTATTAAGTGCCACATTGGTGTCGTACCGACTTGAGGATTTTACCGGGTACACTTTACATTATGAAAGTAGAATATTATAAGAAGCTTTGAATTAGTAATGTCCGTAACTTCTTTGTCCCTGTTTCAAGTAATGTATATAAAAGTTAGAATATTAAAGGAATGTATTGAACAATTCATAATTACAAATACACGGCTGGAAATTTTAATCCTCTACAATAAATTGTATCATATACTTCACGGATGGAAGTTTGGAAAGTTATTTTCATTATGTGGAGTTGATTTATTTTCCATAGGCTATATAAAATCTAAACTTCGTTAATTCATCTCATAAACCAGCTACTAGAAAGAAAGAGATGTAGGAAATGAAGAACCAAAAAAATGTAGATGATGCTCTTGAGGTTTGAAATCGTTTTCTTTGCTTAATTTGTATGTAAACTTCATAAAGCTAACTTCTTGAAGTTAACTTCCTGAAATCGTTTTCTTTGCTTATCTGCATTAACACTACATCTTTTTTGTTTTTGTATCGCTTCACCCCCACGGTTAACTATATCATATGCAAGTAAGTAAACTTTTCTGCTTTTATGGCAAACAAAGTATTGTTTCCTTTTACGAGCGTTAACTATGTTATATGCATGTTGACAGTGTTGTCTCGGTTTCCATCTATTTTCATTTTGTTGGAACTCTGAAAAGATAACTATGATGAATTAAGAACATCAAATGGATTTGAATTACTAACCTCAATAGTAGGTTCCACACCTTTCTTCTTGTTACCACTAGAACTAGCATTAGGCTTTTTGGGAACAGGTCGATTTTCTTTTTGAGGTTTAAAATCCATTTTTGGACCAACTGGAACACCTCAGTGAAGTTGATAGACTTCTTCATAGTTTATACACACCAACACTGTGATTCTTCGGACATTCCTCATGGAATCATATGTGTCCGAAAACCTTACGAGATAAAACACCTAGGAGGTTTCCTACTCAATAATCAACACGGACTAAACGTGTTAAGGGGCCCTCCCTTTGTTAATTTTTAGGCATAGCTACAATACGTGTTATCTTTCAACGACACATCAGCTCGAGAAGCTCAATGATTACTTGAATAATTGACTACACCCAAGATTGCATGCACTTATACAGATTGTAATAAGTGTCAAGCTTTAGGGGAGTACCCAGTTTAGTGCATGGCACTCAAAAATCCTCGTGAAGGCCATAAGGTACACATGGAGTTTTTACCCTAAACTGGAACAGTACTACATTTCCTTCAACGGTTCTCACCGGATGTTCAAATTTATTCGAGATTATGGAGCTTATTCCGGATAAACCATGAACAATTCTCAAGCCTAGCTTCTAATCCATCCATGGAACTAAATTGAAAGGAGAATAATCCGGTAGAGCACAGATACTGAATTCGAGCGAACAAGTGCCCATATTATCCCAAGTTTTCCTAACATAGTTAGCTACACAGGGTATGCCACCTTCTTGACTAAGTAAGAATAACCATAAGCATTATTAGCAAATCGTTCACTAATAACACGAATAGAATCCACTGGAACAATCACATCAATCCCATTACCCCCGGGTGTAAACAAGGTACGAACATTCACTTTTTTCCCACCTTTATAATGTAGTCGGGGTTGGTACGATGCACGAATCTTGTTCTATAAGAGAGTGAGGTGTGGTGGCAAAGCACACTCATCAGTCTGATGTGGCCTTCGCCACTGGCTCGCCACCATACCACTACCATTCGCCACTTCATATTTTTTTGTTATCTCGTCACCCCGGTGGCGAGCTAAAGTAAAAAAAAATATCTTTTTAAATGTGTTTGTGTGTGAGTGGTGGGGCCCAAATGAAGAGGTATGGGTGTGTTATGAGTGAAGGGGTATTTTTGAGTGGGAATGAAAAGCTGATGTGGCAGCCTGTGGGGCCCGTTTTGTTTCGTGGCTTAAGCCACCACACCTCATGCTCTAAGGATCAATCCCGATCTCAAAAATTTGGCACTTTATCATTTTAACCCAAGTATATAGCATTGTAGCTTCATCATAAATAGCATTGATCATAAGAGTTGTAACTTCATCATAAATAACATTGATCATAAGAGTTATAACTTCACCATAAATAGCATTGATCATAAGAGACTTTTGATTTTTTTATAACTAAAACTATAAAGGCATTTACACATAATTAAATGTCGATGGTTACAAAACTTATCATTTATTATAACCATTAACCACCATTTATACAAAAAATAACTAATTTACAAAAAAAGGAAAAAAAAAGATAACCATGTCATGTCTCGTATTCACGTGCCAAACAAAGAGCATGTGTCAATATTGTTCCGGCGTCGGTTAATTGTAAGCATCAATGTTGTAACTCTTAATGAGTATACCCTTAATTATAGCTCTAAACTCAATTCCAATTTCTTTAAGCTTTTTGCAAAATATGTGCTTTTTGAAGCGGATCGTACAATCTAGTTCTCTTATTCAGCAAAGAGAGAACTGTCGCTGAAAAAAAGGTCAAAAGTTAATACATTGAATCAAATATAAAAACAGAAACATGTGTAATTGGAACATACCTGGAGGCGGCAAATGGCAGTCGTGGTATGTGTTTTGCTTCAACTCTTAAGACTGCTTCAACATTTATCCATGCACGCATGCATGGAGTAAAGTAACTCATCACAAATTGAAGGCATAAACAGTTAAAAAACATATAGAATCAATAACACGAATGTTTGATTACCTATTCTTTTTTTGCCTGAATCTTTTAAAGATAATATACATGTTATAGTTCAAGATTTACCTTGGACTATCCCTTAACTATTGGAAATCGAAACCAACATGAAGCTATTATGCACAATCTACCTTCTGCAACAAGTTGTACATGTGATTACAAATCATAATAAAAACAATATTAGAGGTGAATACATAATGAGAAATTGATGAGACATATCATTTCATGTGAATCATGTGTGTAGATGCACAAATAAAAGTTAATCAAATCTAAATTTCATGTGGATCGTGTGTGCATATACATGTGAATCAAGTGTGTATGTATGCCTATATATATATATGTTATTTTGTAACTCTATCATAAAAATCATTGATTATAAGAGTTGTAACTTCATCATAAGTAACATTGATAATAAGAGTTGTAACTATAAAATGTCGATGGTTCACAACTTAGCATTGATCATAATCATTAACCACCATAGATTTATGTTTTTAAAACATTCGCTTTTAAATGAGGCTATACATTTTTTATTGAATGAGGCTATACGTTTTTAATAGCTAATGCTATACGTTTTTAAAAGATGATGCTATGTGTGTTTTCAAAATTACATGCATTTAATTTTTAACATTTCTTAAACTAGCAAATTTTCAACTCTCAAGAGAATCTTAAATCTCCTTTTTAATGAGTATAGATATACAAGCAACCGACTTATGGTTTCTTTTTTGTCCTTGTAGTTTCTTTTTGTACTCGTAAGGCCCTTGCTTTTATCACCCAAGTTTATTGGGTGTTCTTTATTATTTAATTTAGAGAGTAAGTAAGTTTATTGGGTGTTTTTTATTATTTAAATAAGAAGTCCAAACTCGCCTGTTAAAACAGTCTAAACTGGCCTAGAAAAACAGTCCAAACTCGCCTAGAACTAATGTCCAAATTCGTCTAAAAATGCAGTGCAAACTCGCCTGAAAATCCTACGATAACTCACCTAGTAGGGGTGTTCAAAAAAACCTGAAACCTACGAGTATACGATCCAACTTACCATCCCACATAAGATGCGATCCTAGGCCGATACTACACGATTTTATCTGGTGGACACGTAAGATCACGATCTTACGTGTAAACTCACGAGTTTGATAGCCTTGGAAGTGCTTCAAGTCAATTTAAGACAATCTTGTTGTTTCGTTACCCAACTTTGCTCTACCAAAGGGATTCAAATTTCTGTTCCTCAATAATAACCTAATTTAATCCAACCAATATGGGAAAATGGGGATTACACATTCACAAAGTGCACGGTATTTCTACATTTACGAGTATATATTAGGGCAGAAATAGCAAATTCAGAAAGGGGTAGGTTATTAAGAACCCCCCCCCCCCCCCCCCCCTTCTCTCCCAAAATGTGATTGTACTACCCCCTAACTTTTTGAGTTTTTTTTTTTTTTTATAATTATGTTTTTGTTATAAAACTGTGAAACGAAAAATGCGGAAAAAAACTATTATGTTTGACAAGTCAAAAATATTAAACTGTCAAAAAATACAGAAGAAAAAAATCTTAATAACACAAGCCATTCAGAAATAACTAAAAAAAGATGTAATATTGAAAGGAGTTAGTATTGTCTTGACATTTTTAGCAATATCTCCTATCCCAAAATGTGATTGTACTACCCCCTAACTTTTTGAGCTTTTTTTATTTATTTATTTTTATAATTATGTTTTTGTTATAAAATTGTGAAACGAAAAATGCGGAACAAAAACTATAAAGTTTGACAAGTCAAAAAAATTAAACTGTCAAAAAATACAGAAGAAAAAAATCTTAATAACACAAGCCAGTCAGAAATAACTAAAAAAAGATGTAATATTGAACGGAGTTAGTACTTTCTTGACATTTTTAGCAATATCGCAATTTTAGCAAAAGATGTTCATACTAAATTGAAGGGTCAAAAGAAGCTTGTTTTACTTTTCAGCGATAATTCGGGCAAAGTTGTAAGGCGTGGCGATTTTTTTGAAAGAATTTAGGGTATTTACTAATATTTTGGATTTCAGCTTGTATTTATTAATAAACTGGATTTGGACTTGGATTTACTAATGTTTATCACTCATATAATTATAATATATGATATATCTATAAATCTATAAATATTTGTTGCCGCCTTAAGTCACGTATTAAAACGCCATGCCACTACACCACACGGAAAAGCTTGAGGCTTGACCATGCCGCCACGTCACGCCTCATGCTATCTATAAACTTGGTTTGGTTACTTGAACGAAGAAATTTAAATTTTCATTATTAAAATGGGTTTCTAAAAGGTGAGAAATTTTAATTTACTTGAAATTTTTTTATAAACTTTTTTTCTTATTGTTTTTGTTGTATTTTTTTTAAATCAAAGAAAATCCATCAATAGGGGTGTTAAGGGGTGTCTGGTAGTTTGGGTTCGGGTTCGGGTCAATTCGCCTCGGGTCAAATTCCAGTCAAAGTTAAAATTTTCATACGTGAACATGACCCGATTTGGATTCAGGTTAGTCGGGTTCGTGTCAATTCAGGTCGGGTCAACTCGGGCCGGGTAAGTTCAGGTTCGGGTCAACCCAAATATGAGTAAAATGTAATGAAATGTTTTTTTACTCGTTTAAATAGAATATTTATAAAATTTATATTAAAAAATAAAGAAATATTTATTTGGTTCAATCGGGTCGACCCGAACCCGAGTTATCAAAAAATTTAATCACCCGACCTTATTTATTATTTGGAGTACTCGTTTTGACCCGAATATTTTTTTTACATGAGTAACCCGACCCGAATAGGCTTAATTGGGGTCCGGGTTTTTTGACGCCCCTATCCGTCACTCCCTATACAAGTTGCAATAATAAACATAATGACAGATTAATATTATGAATTTCTGTCAACCAAACATGTGAAGGTATTTTAAATTCGGGAATTTTAAATTCTCAAGAATTTAGATTTCCTAGAATTCAAAATATCAGAATTTTAAATTTACGAACCAAACGCCACCAAGAGTAAAGCTCAAAATACATCTTAGTGGTTTGCACATTTGAACACCGTACATTCCTGTCAAATAAGTTAGCACATGTACATCCTTTCAATAGCAAAAGTTAGCAACTATGCATCTTTGAGGACGAATGGTGCAATTATTTTTCCATTAAGTGCTACATGTGCAATTATTTCTCCGTTAAGTTGGCACATGTACATCTTTTCATTAGTAAAAGTCAACCACTATATATCCCTGAGGACGAACGATGCAATTAGCACGTGTAGCACATAACGGAGAAATTATTGCATCGTTCGTCCTCAAAGATTTATGGTGGCTAACTTTTACCAACGAATGGTTGTACATGTGTCACCTTATTTGATAGTGATGTATGGTGTCACCTTATTTGCGTTTAGGGTTTAGTCGCGAGAGTTTATTTTGTGCAGCTAGTGTGATGATCGTTAAATGTTTTGTTAACGTCAAAAAACTAAAAGAAAATAAGAAGTTTACTCCTGCGTTATTGAAACATATTTTATGTATCTGCATGTATGTTTTGGTGTTATGAACTAGTCCGTATGTTGGCTTAAGCTTTAAACTTATGTTCTATTATGGTGTATTCATGATGCTACCTAAGCTCTTCAACTACGGTTCGGGAATCACCGACACCTATGAAGCTGAGCTTAAAATCGATCCAACATCAAAAAGTCCTCACATTACCAACATGTATTTTAAAATGTCGTGGGCTGAATATGGGGATCTTTCCTATCTACAGTTTATTTGTCTTCTCATTGCTGAAATTCTAGTTGACAGGGAGAAGGGCTACGTGCGCGTGTTTATATATCCTCTCGAGAGTGATTTTATAGCAGGTCGACAGTTTGCCATATTTATATGAAAAAATGATTTGTATGTCGTCGACCTGCAAGACTTTCGCCTGTAAACATTTACGGCAATGGGCAAACTGATCAACGTACAATAGGTTATTTCATGAATTTCGCAGCCAACCGCTTTGGCGAGAATACGATACAACTGTTTTAAGGTAGTTACAAGTTGAATCTATGTGGCACATGGATAGGTTTTGAGGTTTTAAATGAAGCAATAATGAGGGTAATGCTTGATTGGAATGAACCTTCTACTTGGGCATGGAGTTGTGGGATTTTTGCCCTCATGTTTTCAGAGCCGTGTAGGTTTGCATGGTATCTATACAAAATGGATGAGATAATGACCGCGAGGTAGAATGCGCGGATGCTTGATAAGTATCTTTTCATGAAGCGATTGCCAAAGAAGTGGAAAGAGATATCCATATGTGCTCGTAAGAACGAAGGAGGCCAGAATTTGGAAATCTATAAGAGATTTGCACAAGATGCCTTGAACGTGTATTTATGGCAGGTATAATAATTATTTATAATCTTTTAATGTAATTTTTTATTTTAATATATTATGAGTATATTTGTTAATTTTAGAAATTATGCAGGAAGGTACCCAAAATTTTGATGTTACTATAAGCCGTGTTGGTCGTCGCGGGTTTGGGAATGGCGGAGGTAGGTATGGCGGATGAGGAGGTGATCCTATAGGGTTTTGTGGTTGAAGTGTGGTTTGACGACGATTCTCCTTGGTTAGTTTTATTTCTTGAGATCATGTTATGTTTGAATTCGAGAAACTAGTAAGAATATATTTTATGTTTATCATTTTATGGTAGCGCATCATATAAAATTTTCCCTGCAACATTTGCTATCTGTTTAGGGTACTATAACTGCAGAAGATTGATACTTCTATCCGCTTGTTGACCCTTGTAGATTTTCAAGTTTCATGTTGAGCCTTTGTTTTTCTGCTGGTTTTTGGTTACATATTCGATATGTTTTATGATGGTGTCAAGACAGATTGTTTGGCACACACCTGATATTCGATGTTGAATTAGACGAGTACCGTTCAAACATATGCGATATTATAAATATGCGATATTATAGTAAGTGTTTCGTGTAACGTTCAAACATAGTACGTGAAAATATCAAAATTTAATTGCAAAAAGTTGTAACATGCTATAATTCAACTCAAATAATAATTCTAATAAAGAGATGTGACAAACAAGGATAGTGGCAACAAATGTGTAAAGTTTGAAAGACATTTTCTTGCAAAGATTGTTATCAATACTTACTACAGTACATATATATAAACATCATAATTTATTTTATGGTTGCCATTACTCAAATGGCAAAGATACATAAGTTAATCACATATTATACTTTTTGAAATTGTGTATTAACGTTGCTACGTTTACTCCTACATCCAAAAATGAGATGAGACAATACAATCAACACTACACATAAGTTCCAATATATATCCCAAAATTAGATTGGAGCAGTTTCAAATTTTACATTAAAGAAGCAAAGTATGCGATTTGAATCCAATATGTATCCTAAAAATAGTTTGGAGCAGTTTCAAAGCACCAATATTACACTTTTTGTATCGTTACAAGCTTAAAGCCATCTAGCGTTTTACTAAGTTAGATTGTAACAAGGTTATGATCATTCATCTATTTTTCTATGAATATTATAAACAAAGACTTGGTGATGACATGTGAAAATAGTTGACGCAGTTTGTGATTGATTTATGTAGAGAGGATGCAATTGTAAATTAATTTATGTACAAACGATGCAATTGTAAACGATAGACACCTTATATCCCAAATGAATGAAATTGACAGAGAAATCCTTGGTGACTTGTGCTATGTAATAAATTCTAAAACTACAAAAAAACAAATAAGAATGTTGTTTCAATGTGAAAAGAAGCGAATTAGGAGCGTTAACCTTCTAAGTAGTTAGCTTTTAAAGGTTACATTCGATTAATGCAAAGAAAACGGATTTCAAACTTCAGGAGCATCATATACATTTTTTTTGGTTCTTCATTTACTCCATCTCTGTCTTTCTATTTGCATTGTTTATGAGTATGAATTAAGAAGTTATGATGTTTATAGTAGCTATGGAAAAGCATTCGCAATAATACCCATTTTTTTTTCATTTGAGAGAGCGAAATTTGATACGAGTTAATTAAATAAAATACCACAACAAAGATATCTAACTAAAAATTTTCCTTTTAGGAATAAGAATTAACGTAAAACAAGCTTTTTTAGGAATAAGAATTATCGCTGAAAAGTAAAACAAGATTCTTTTGACCCTTCAATTTAGTATGAACATCTTTTGCAAAAATTGCGATATTTCTAAAAATGTCAAGAAAATACTAACTCCGTTCAATATTATTATAGTACATCTTTATTCGTTATATCGGAATGAGCTTGGGTGTTATTAAGATTTTTTTTTTTATTTTCTTAATATTTTTGACTAGTCAAACTTTATAGTTTTTGTTCCGCATTTTTCGTTTCACAGTTTTAAAACATAATTATAAAAATAAAAATAAAATAAAAAAAACTCAAAGGGGGTATTACAATCACATTTTGGGAGAGGAGGGGGGGGCCTTAATAACCAACCCCTTTCTGAGGTCAAAAATATGAAACAAATACAAAAATATGAAACAAACAAATACCGCGCACTTTGTGAATGTGTAATCCCCATTTTCTAAATTTGGTTGGATTAAATTAGGTTATTATTGAGGAACAAAATTTTGAATCCCTTTGGGTACAGCAAAGTTGGGTAACGGAACAACTAGATTGTCTTAAATTGACTTGAAACACTTCCAAGGCTGTCAAACTCGTGAGTTTACACGAAAGATCGTGATCTTACGTGTCCACTAGATAAAATCGTGTAGTATCGGCCTAGGATCGCATCTTATGTGGGATCGTAAGTAGGATCGTAAACTCGTAGGATCGCGTGTCGATACGAGTACACAAAATTTGTAAGATAACTTATTATTACTAGCCCATTACTTTGTCTCGGTTCCGTGATATTCGACTCTCGACATGATTTTAGAATTTAAAGAGACCTGAGTTTTGTTTTAGTCAAGCAAATGGCATAAGATAGTTAATCTAGTCAATTGCGCACAACATCTCACTTATGATAATCCATAATGTTTTTTATTGTTATGTTAGTCTACAATTTACATGTTGGGTCTAAAGTTTCTTACATATAACGCATATTCTTTTATCATTCTAGGTTGGGATGATGAATTTGAAGAACCTGATTTTGATTTATATGACGAAAATTAAGTTAACGCACGACTCCATATAATAGATTGATCAGTGATGGTTATTCATTTATGTATAAAACTATGAATGTTTTGGTATTATGACTCGTATGTTTTGAGATGTTTATGAATCTTTTGGTATTATGACTCCTATGTTTTGAGATGTTTATGACTCATATGTTATGTAATCTTATTCCGCTAAATCGTTAATGTGACGATTGAAACTTGACTTTTTTGTGTTCTACTTTTAATAAATGTTATGTAATCTTTGAACTTTGACATTTTTAAGAGGACATTATATGGATCGCTCTATTCATTAAAGGGTGTGTTGGGTACCGTAAGTACTATTGCTAGGGAAGAAGGTCTTGCATCTTTAAGGAAAGGCATTGTACCTCGTTTACATCGTCAATGCTTGTTTGGTGGTTTAAGAATCGGCTTGTATGAACCCGTACGTAGCTCCTGCTTCTTTATTTCTCGTATCCATTTCATGCTTAAAGTTAATCAGATGCATTCCACTTCTTGCAAAACAGATTAAAAACTTTTATGTTGGTGATAACTTTGTTGGGGATGTTCCGTCGACCTCACTTTGTTCCTCAAAAACAACTATCTGTAGAACAAGCGTTTTGGCTACTACTTTCAAAATGAGGGAACTTGGGGATTTGAACATATGAGAGGGGCTTTTGAAAAAGATGTTATACATTTTTACAAAACCATAAAAGAATATTTTCAGATGTTTGATCAAGGTCTTGTAAAAGAGATAACTGACATGGAAGAGGTTTTTAATCAAATGAAAACCGAAGTTGAAAAATGTTTTGTAGAGAGGAAATGCTTTGAGATCAAAGAGAAAGAACTCTTAATTGAAAATGAACGTCTTTTGGAGCATATTTTGGATCAAGACGTTATGTGTATTGCTATGCATGCTCATGTTGTACATAACTGTGTTTTGCATGTTAATGATAATCATCTTGCATATGCTCAAATGGAACAATTATATTGACGAGTACACTAAAGTGTTAAAACTTGAAACTGAGCTTTCCAAAAAGAATGATATGGTTGAAAAGGTTTTTTATGATGAACTTTCAAAAAGATGTTCAAGAATTGAAAATCGTTGTATTTCTCTTAAGATAAAAGTCCAACAATACAAAGAATGTTTTCAAAATAACAGATAATGCCAAAACCCGCATTTCGAATTTTTTGAAATAAATGAATTGAAGGCTCAATTACAAAACAAAAATACTACAATCAGCAACTTGAAAGACCATATTGTTACTTTTAGAGTCAAAAGTTTGTCTCATTGTGTTGTACAAGTCAA
>BQNB010090358.1:0-23602 GCA_026074375.1 Tanacetum coccineum | reverse complement strand
GTAAATCACCAAGGACGATTTTTGTGTAGGTTTTCTTGTCCACATTCGGCATTCAAGAGGTTTTAACACAAGATTTGATTAAATCTTGTGTTTAGGTTTTTAAAATGGTTATTGGTTTGAGTCTAGGCGAGTCTAGGTATTTCCGTGGTGTTTCTAAGTGTATTTTATTGCGAAACGTAAGCCATTTACATGACCAGTAAAAATAAAATGAGACAAGTCAATAATTATCGTCCTAATAATTACTAGACACTTGCTTGACGTAAACCTTAATTTATTTAGTGGCCGTTTACGTTAAACAATTTATTTCTAGTCTACGCAAATTAGCTTAAAGTCCAAATTAAGAGTAAGCGCGTATCGAACTAAAATAAATTGTGACCATTAATAGAGTCGTATAATGACTTGAAAATGAGAAATATTACAAGAAATGCAAGAATTATCTGGGCAGCTTCAAGAGTTGCAAGACAAGGGCTTCATACGACCAAGTCATTCTCCGTGGGGAGAACATATGTTGTTTGTTAAGAAGAAGGATGGTGCATTACGCATGTGTATTGATTATAAGGAGTTAAACAAGTTGACTGTTAAGAACCACTATCCTCTCCCGAGAATTGATGACCTATTTACTTCTCAAAGATAGACCTTCGATCAGGTTATCATCAGCTTCGAGTACATGAGGATGATATTCCAAAGACCACGTTTTGAATGAGATACGGACATTTTGAGTTTACGGTTATGCCTTTTGGATTAACCAATGCACAAGCAGTCTTTATGGATTTGATTAACCGGGTTTGCAAACCGTACCTAGATAAGTTTTTCATCATTTTCATTGATGACATTTTGGTCTACTCAAATTCTAAGGAGGAACATAAGGTTCATTTGAGGCTGGTGTTGGAATTGCTGAAGAAGGAGAATTTGTATGCTAAATTTTCCAAGTGTGTGTTCTGGTTACAAGAAGTGCAATTCCTTGGTCACGTGGTCAACCAGAACGGTATTCACGTGGATCCAAGTAAGATTGAGGCGGTAAAGAATTAGAAAGCTCCTACAACACCATTAGAAATTCGATCATTTTTGGGGTTAGCAGGTTATTACCGACGGTTTATCGCAAATTTCTCTAAGATTGCTAAACCTCTTACTTCGTTAACTGAGAAAAACAAAAAGTATGAGTAGGGCGTGGAACAGGAAGAGGCATTCCAGACTTTGAAAGATAATTTGCGTAATGCTCCAATACTATCGTTGCCTGATAGAGTAGAATATTTTGTAGTATATTGTGATGCATCGAACCAGGGATTAGGTTGTGTACTCATGCAAAGAGGCAAAGTAATTGCCTATGCATCAAGATAGCTAAAGATCGATGAGAAGAATTATACAATGCACGACCTAGAGTTGGGAGCTGTTATGTTTGCCCTTAAAACTTGAAGGCATTATTTGTATGGTACGAAGAGTGTCATCTATACGGATCATAAGAGCCTTTAACACATATTTGACCAGAAGGAGTTGAATATGCGTCAAAGGAGGTGGATTGAGTTATTTAGTGACTATAAGTGTGAGATTCGCTACCATCCAGGTAAGGCGAATGTGGTGGCAGATGCACTAAGTAGGAAAGAGAGAGTGAAACCTAGACGTGTACGAGCAATGACTATGACTATTCAGTCTAGAGTAAGAGGAATGATACTAGCAGCCTAAGGTGAGGCGTTCAAGCAAGAGAACATACTTTCAGAAAGGCTACATGGTTTGGATCAACAGATGGAAAGGAAAGAAGATGAGAGTTTATACTTTATGGACGAAGCTCATAAGACTAGGTACTATGTACATCCTGGAGCGGATAAGATGTACCATGATCTTCTAGATATGTACTGGTGGCCGGGAATGAAGAGGGACATTTCTACTTATGTTAGCAAATGTTTAACTTGTTCTAAGGTGAAGGCTGAGCGTCAAAGGCCTTCAGGTTTATTGCAACAACCCGAGATACCCGAATGGAAGTGGGATAAGATCACTATGGATTTAATCACCAAGTTACCTAAGACGAAGAGTGGACATGATACGATTTGGGTAATAGTCGACATGCTGACCAAGACGGCTCACTTTCTAGCGATGAGAGAGGATTATAGCACTGAGAGATTGGCAAAGTTGTATGTAACATTTCTCAATTTCAGGTCATTTTACGACTCCTATTATTCATCACTATTTATTTTGGTCCGATACGCGTTTACTTTTAAATTAACTTTTAAGCTAAATCGCGTAGACTAGAAATAATCATTTAACATAAACGGTCACCAAATAAATTAAGGTTTACGTCAAACAAGTGTTATATAATTATTAAGAAGATAATTATTAACTTTGCATATGCTGGCCAAATAAGGGGACTAAAGCAACTAGAAAATCTCCTAATGATCCCTAAGTACTTGTACAACCCATGTTTAATTAAAACATGTACAATATGTTCCTAGTTAGCCTATTACCCAATGGTTAATAACCATTTTTCTCCCTTTTGTGCCTTGATACCCGCGACATACACACAAACCACACAAGCAAATCTTGCATAATCTTGTACATCACAAAACTCATTAATACATGTACTTAAGAAAGCCTAAACTACCTTAAAACCCACCAACACATGTACTTAAACTACTACTCTTAGCTAGCAAAGGGACATGGTTTTAGGAAGTGGTATGGAGATAATCCTCCTATAAATATAGAGACTTACAACTAAGAGTGTTTCCACACTCACACATTTAACAACACCCTAGCAAAAACCAACCTTGTTGCTCTATTTGTTTTGGGTCACCACAGCCGAGACACTATCCACACAAACACGACATCACACTAGTAATCATCAAGCTAAGGTTATATGTTTAAGGGTTTGAAAGCAAGAAAGATTCGGTTTAAACTAAGGCTTGGGGTATACAAGTCGAGTTTCCACACGACTACACGACACACACGTTCAAGAAGCTAGGACCCTTGTAAGTGTCTTAGCCTACGTTTATATTCAAGTTTCATGTTTGCTTCATGTGTCATAAGGCACAGTTATTATGTGTTAACAAGCTAAACATGGGTCGTGCCTAGCATGACACAACCCATGTCCACGTCTTACAATATACAACATATATAGACTTGTGTGGTGAACCAAAAGCCATAAGGCACGTAACAAAGATCTTGTGTATAAGCATGAATGTTTAAATATGACATGCACACGTAAAATATTTAACCGAGAGGTTTGATAACTCGTTTGGAAGCGGAAACACTTTCATGTCACGTATCATAATACTTAACAACTCGTCTTGCTCAATAAAGGATGTGTACACTATAGTATATGCGAACTAGGGTTGTTTGGGATATGTCGAAATAAGTTAGCAAGACCATAGCCGCGTCTTGTGTCCAACACGAGCTCAAACAAACTCTAACGAAATTGTAACTCACTAATGGGTTGTATGATACGAGCTAAATTAGAAGTTAATACTGCCAGGCTTAAGAAGTTAGTACTGCTAGCAGGGTTAGTACTGCTAGCAGAAGTTAGTACTGCTAGCAGAGTTAGTACTGCTAGTATATTGTTAATACTGCTAGTGTATTAATAATACTATTTTTGACATTCCTGAACTTTCTTGTGTCTAACACGAGCTCAAACAAACTCTAACGAATTTGTAACTCACTAATCGGTTGTATGATACGAGCTAAATTAGAAGTTAATACTGCCAGGCTTAAGAAGTTAGTACTGTTAGCAGAAGTTAGTACTGCTAGCAGGGTTAGTACTGCTAGCAGAAGTTAGTACTGCTAGCAGAGTTAGTACTGCTAGCATATTGTTAATACTGCTAGTATATTAATAATACTGTTTTTGACATTCCTGAACTTGAGGGACTGTTTGAAACTCATAAGAACCAAAAATGTAATTTTTGTAAAATAGAGGGACTAAACGTATCAATATGGAAACTCAGGGGTGTAAACGGTAAATATTCTATTTTAAACTATAAGGACTGTTTTTGCCAATAATGAAAACCTAAGGGTATTTTATATAATTAAGTGATTTAAATAAACACTTATGGTATCGGACTAGTCGTGATATAATACGGATACTTATATAACTAAAGTCACGCGAATGATAAATAGGTGTATTTATTATTAATACTTAAACACCTTGTAAACTTAAAAGTATATAGTCGTACACCTTCCCAAGAGCAAACGAGGAAAACGAATACAATAAACGTGTACACCACCACACAAGTGATAACAGTATATATAAACTAGAAATTGTTATAGTTTATACATTGAGTCGTTAGCCTAAATATGTAGACTAAGACTTGACCGTATTTACTTAGGTAATTGACGGTGTGATTCACTACCTGCTTGGATATATAATATCAATCAGAGGACTACCTTCTAAGGTGAGTTCATAGCCCCATGTTTTACTGTTATTTAAATGATTTACATCCTTGGGGTGAGAACATGCTTGTTTTACAAATTGGACGCAAGTGTACATTTTATACCATGATTACGTGTTTGCCTAAGTTACCATAACCCATTATGTCCATGATCATGAACTGTTAATTGCATAGATGTGATTGGGAATTACATTATGTGGGCGCGAATGTTATGAATAGATCTATTAGGGATTGACAATCCCCGTTCGGGTGACTAGCTATCACTGGGAACGAACGCATACCATGTCGAATTTGGGATGTTGCGGGGTTAGCACATCATTCACGGACACTTGTTGGCAAATATATTTGCATTCATATATGTCGAGCTTCAGTGTCATGAGCTTAGGAAAACGTAATTACTTTTTATGATGTTTGCATTTGTTGCTTAATCATACACTTGGAAATCTTGCGGTCCTACAATCATACACTTGAAAATCTTGCGGTTCTACTATTGATTTACACAAGCCTATGAATTCACCAACTTTATGTTGATATTTTAAGCATGTTTTCTCATGGTTAATATGGCACTATGTGCTCAGATACATTAGTAACTACAATTTTGGTGTATACCATTTAGGAAATTTGTTATAAATCTAAATCTTTAACTTATTGTCGAACGGAAAAAAATATTAATAAAAAAACCAATTTTAAGCCATGAGCTTTATGTAATAAAACAAGCATTTTGTTTAATCAATGTATCTTTTTAAAAAATGAAACGTTAGGTTCTTTTCTCATATTTAGTGCTATTGATCTATGAAGTAATGCCCTCGGATATTCAACATTCCGCTGCTACCCAGATTTGGGGGTGTTACAAACTGCTCCCAAGCAGTCTTCTTAGGACTTAGACAATGAAGAATAGTATGTATTAAGAATCTCCATTGATGGAAAAGTGACCCTTTTGGAAGGTCAACTGTCCAAAATCAGAAGCATACCCCAAAGAAGCAAGCTGCTTATTAAAGTCAGCAATTAGTAAGAGTGGGAATACCATCTGAATCTTCTAGCTTGAGATGCCTTCTTATTGATACTTCAGTAATAGTCTTCAATCTTCCATCAATGGTAGCAGTTATCTCCATTTCTTCATTCTCTGGAGTGCTTTCAAAGGCAGTTTCCCAAAACTGTTGAATGAGTGAAGTATATATAGTAGGATTTTATGTAAAGGCATACTTGATATGACTTAGACTGAGAAAATCAATTATCTGATGAAAATCTTCACTTCCCTCTGATTTGTTTCAGAAAGCAACCATGGTTATGGGTATCACAAAATTCTAAATTAGCCTTAGTGAGTGAGATGAAGATAAAGAAATCAGGGGTTATGTTTGTTGATGAGAATATGAGAGTTTGGTAAAGTTAACTGAGATTTTATGGAGAGCGCCTAGGGTTTTTATTTGACCAACTTAATAAGATTAAATCTTTATAAGGAAGAAATCTTATAAGAGAAAGAAATATCAAGAATTTTCTAAATCATAGACCCCTATGAGCAAGTTGTAGGCGGAAATATCTCAACGGCTATTAATTAATTAAAAATTCTGTTATGCATCAAACAGTACTAACGGTTACCCAGTAGTACTAATTTTAGCCTAATAGTACTACCTTTAAGCCTAGCCGTATTAACTTCACCCAACAGCATTAAAATATGCCTAGCACTACTAACTTAATACTGGCAGTATTAAGTTCATGCCTAGCAATATAAACACCAATGTTGTTCCAACAAGCATTTCCATCATAGACTTAGATTCTTACAAGCTCTCTATCTATTTTTCATCTCACAATATCTCTCATTTCTTTTTCATACTGAAACTCTCTGTCTGTTTTTCATACTCACATCTCTCTTTCTATTTTTAAGCTCACTGAATCTTCTTAATTTCTTTGCTCACCATATCAACTCTTTCTGTTTTGTAGCACAAATCTCTCTAATTCCTTTTGATCTCACCAATGTAGACAGTTTTTGTACACTGTGCCATCAATTCCATTAGTTTTCATATTGTCCTCTCCACTTCCAAATTGGGTTAACTTTTGAGATAAAAAAGGGAAAAAGAAAAAAGAAGGGTGGAAAGGGGGGAGAAAAAGGAGGAAGGTGGATCATTTGACTAAAAATTAAGATGTACTCTCCAAACCTTATTTTAGCATCACACCCCTAATATATGGTTACTTCCACCTTGGACCACTACCTGAACCAATTCCTAGAGGACCTTGGTTCATTAAGTTTGCCATATGAATTGGTGTCTTATTTTTTTGGATGTTTTATGTTTTTTTACACCACAGTCCCTCTTCTGCTTCCTTAGCTAGAAGCATAGTGGTATCCCTTTCTATTCTGTCACCTAACTCCTTATGGGACACCTCATCACCAACCTTTTTTTAGGGGACCATAACTAGGTATCTTGTGTCACCGACCTCTTTGATTTGCCTAGGTTTTGACACATCAAACACTTTTTTTTGATGTTACATGCCTGTTCATCAAATCTTGACTGCATATTGACATCATAATCCTTCCCTTAATTCAATTACCAATACTTAATAAGCTTTAGCCTGCAATGTTAGTCTAAACCAAAAAGTACACCATCCAAAGTATTTTCTTGTGCAGCATTTTAACTATGACTGACATATTAACAGCGTCTTAAGTATAACTAGAAGTATAATTATTACTTAGCAAGTATAAACATTACAATAGCAGTTTAACTTTGTCTTCATAATAATACAAACAACATGCCTCTACATCACAAGCACAACTAGAAAAGACAGATAGACATGTGCGAATTCATAAGGACCAGATTTTGCCTAACCCATGAATAAAAGTTAAGAATTGTTAAGCCTCAGAGATTGAGTAATCCAATGCTAGCAATTAGAAAGTTAAACATGCTAGCATCAAAAGCTTTTGTGAGAAGATCTGCAACATTTTGGTCTGTGTGAATCTTGATCACTTGTATTAACTTCTTCTCATAAGAATCTCTGATGAAGTGATGCCTTATCTCAATGTGCTTGGTTTTAGAGTGAAACACTAGATTCTTCATAATACAGATTATACTTTCATTATCAATGTAAATTTTGGTGTTCATGAAATTAAATCCATAGTCTAGCATCTGATTTTGGATCCATAACACCTGTCCATAACAGTTAGCAGCAGCAACATACTCTGCTTCATTAGTTGAGTTGGCCACTATAGTCTGCTTCTTACATTGCCATGAAATCAATCTTTTGCCAAGAAATTAACAACCTCCTGTTATGGATTTCCTGTCAAGACTAGCTCCAGCATAGTCACTATTAGAAAAAGCTTCCAAGTCAAACGGTGAATCTCTAGGATACCAAAGGCCCAATTTAAGTTGACCTTTTAAGTATCTAAAGATCCTCTTCACAGCATTAAGATGTGAAGTCTTTAGAGTAACTTAGATCCTTGCACAAGTACAAACAGCAAACATTATGTCTAGTCTAGAAGCTGTTAAGTACATTAATGATCCAGTCATTGATCTATATAAGTGTACATCCACATCCTCAGCTTCTTCATCCTTTATCAATGCCTTATTTGTCTCCATTAGAGTGCTTTGCCTTAACTTACTGATGCAGAAATAAACTTTTTCAAAATCTCAGCCACATATTTATCTTGGCTGATAAAAATCCCATCACTCTTCTGTTGAACCTGAAGTTCTAAAAAGAAAGAAACTTATCCCATAGAACTCATTTGGAACTTATCATGCATCAGCTTTTCAAATTCTGTACTCATTTCTTTCTTAGTAGACCCAAAGATGATATCATCAACATAAACCTCTACTAGCAAGATATCATCTTTATGTCTTTTAATGAACAATGTTTTATCAATTTGACCCCTATGAAAACCATTTTCTAGCATATAAGTTGACAATGTCTCATACCATGCTCTTGGGGCCTGATGTAGTCCATAGAGAGCCTTTTCTACCTTGTAAACTTTATCTGGAAAGTATGGATCTTCAAAACTAGGAGGTTGACAGACATACACCTCCTCTTCTATTTTTCCATATTAAAAAACACTCTTCACATCCATTTGGTAGACTACAAAATCTTTGAAGGAAGCATAAGCTAGAAATAATCTTATGGCTTCAATCCTTGCAACTGGTGCAAAGACTTCATCATAATCTATATCTTCCTCTTGAGTATGTCCTTGAGCAACCAGTCTAGCTTTGTTCTTCACCATAATGCCTCTTTCAACCTTTTTGTTTCTAAAAACCTATTTAGTACCAATTGCCTACTTGTCTCTTAGTAAATCAACTAAGGTCCAAACTTTTAGCAGTTTAAATTGTAGAAGCTCATCCTGCATTGCTTCCACCCAGCTTGGATCTTTTAAGGCTTGAACTGGTTTCTTGGGTTTCATTTGAGATAAGAAACAAGCAAACAAACAATTTGAAAATCTTTGTTATTTGTTCTCCTAAGCTTGTAAACTAAGGAAAACAAACCATGTTCTTCATTTATCTTGGTCATGTGTCTTGTCTGTACAGGTGTTTTTAGACTTCCAATTACTTGATCTTCAGGATGATCTTTATGAAATTTGGTGAAAGAAGTATCAGGGACTAAATAAGATGAAATTACATTGTTCATATCAACCTCTTCTTCCAAATCTTCATCATCATAAGCATTTCCAAATATGCCAGTATTATCCATTGAAGACACATTTAGAACAGGTGGAAGGGTAAATGCATTTTAAAAAGGAGAAAATCTTTCAATTAGATGTTCTTCAAATGCATTAGTAGTAATAACAAAAGGTTCAGCAGTATTAACTGGTGGTGATGGAACAACATTATCAAATGATGGTCCAACAGTACTAACAGGTGTACTAATAGTATTAATACTGTTAGTGTGTTCAGACTGCATTTCCCTTTAATTTAGCCTTTCAGGCTCACTTCTTGTATCTTGTGCATCCTTTTCATTTTTATCAGAAGCTCCTCTTTCATCCACTTTTGTAGGCTTCATTCTAGCATCCCCTTCACTATCCTTAGGACCTTGAGAGATTAATGGATCAGTTGTGCATAAAGGTATTAGGATGTACTCTTATTCAGGTTCTTTTTCATTTTGAGCATGACCTGCAACAATGTTATCTTTGGTTCCTGCAATACCATTAGTTTGTTTTTCTATAACAACTGGCACATAGTTCATAGATATTGTCAAAGAATCGACATCAAAAAGCCAGTCTGGTCCATTTCCTTTCACATTAGGTGTATTTTCAAGAAATCTAATGTTTAAAGTCTCTTCAACTATCCTGGTCCTCTTGTTAAATACTCTCATAGCTTTACTAACCATAGAATACCCAACAAAATATCCCTCGTCATTTTTTCCATCAAACTTGCCTAGATGACTTGTATTTTAAACTAGGTAACAAACACCCAAATGGTTTCCATAAAGTCTATCAGATGAGGTCTTACCATGAATAAAGTTCATAATGTGTCATTGTATGAGGCTTAATAACTAAGACCCTATTTAGCACATAGCAAGCAGTATTAACTACTTCAGCCCAAAAGGTGGTTGGCAACTTAGAGTCTACTAACATAGTTCTTGCAGCCTTTATCAGTGTTCTATTCTTCCTCTCAGCTACACCATTCTACTGATGAGTCCCAGCAACACCGAATTCCCTCTTAATCCCCTTTATTTTACAAAAATGATTCATTATACTATTCTTGAACTCAGTTATATTGTCACACTTGATAACTTTTACTTTATGATCTGGTTGATTTTCTATTCCTGTTATGAAGGTCTTTAAGATCCCACTAGTCTCATCCTTAGTGGCCAAAAAGAATACCCAAGAAAATCTACTAAAGTCATCTGTGACAACTAGGCTATAAGACTTTTTCATTAAACTCTTAACATTTGTAGGACCAAATAAGTCCATATGAAGCATATGTAAGGGTTTGCTGATTGAGTTCACAAGCTTGGTCTTATAGGAGGCTTTGTGTTGCTTTCCTTTCTGACAGGCAACACAAGAATGATCATTTTCAAAAATCTTTGAAGGTAAACCTTTTACAAGGTTTCCCTTTACAAGTTTATTCATGTTTAATTTTTTTAAATTAATGTGGAGCCAAGCCTCCTGTGCCATGTCTTGAATCATCCAATATGGCCGTTACAATGAGACAAGTTAAACCTCCAGTGGGAACAACACTCTTTAGGTCAACATTGTAAATATTGTCCTTTCTTGGAACTCTCAGCAATACTTGACTTTCAACAAGTAGCTTAAAGTCAAAAGATAAGACAAGACACTCAGTGTTAGTAAAAAGAACATTGTTCTTTTTGTCATAGATTTGTGACACAATGAACATGTTATACTTAAGCTCCTTACAAAAGTACACATCATTAAAATCCAATGATCCTGTTTTGATTTTACCTTTTCCAGAAATTCTGCCTTTACCATCACCAAAGGAAACAAATCCACCATCATAGTCTTCATATTCATCAAGATAGCATTTGTTTCTTGTTATGTTCCTGGAACAACCACTGTTAATAACTGCTTTTTCCTTATACTCCTTCTGCTGTAGGTTTCCCTGCATATAGAATAAGAGAATTAGACTTTTTGGGGGATCTAAGCCATTATAGACTTGGATCTGCCTCGTGCATCAATGTAAGAGTATTTCTTGAATGTAGTTGATGCACTACTGTTTTTGGCTTTCCAAACCCAGCATGCTGAGGCCTTAATAGCATTAGCCCCTATTCCCTTATTTTCACTTACTACTGCTCTATCCCTAGCAGTAGTATTTTTTACCCTGACAGTATTAACATTTGTATTGATAATATTTTTCTTGTTTGCATAATATTTGTTAAAAGGCCTTGAACTTTGTGAATATCATCTTTTGAAAGCATTTGATTTTGGTCTAGACAGCAGTATTAACTGATCTGACAATATTAACTGCTTTTGTGTTAGCAGTATTAACTGATCTAGTAGTATTAACTGCTACACCAGCAGTACTAAGTTTCCCTGACTTAGTTAAAACTGCTTGTGGAACAAAACTTCTTTTGGGGTATGGGTGAGTTATTTTATTAGTAAAGTTCTTGTGATTCACCCTTCTTGAGTTGTTCCATACTAGCCTTACAACCTTTTTATCACACACATAATGTAGACGCTCAAAACTACCACAAACATAACAAGCTTTATTAGTCATTTTAAAATCACTTACTAGTCTTTGGGACATAAGATTGTTCCAATTTCTTTGGTTCCCTCTAGGATGTTGTTTATTTTGTTTAGGAGCATCTGTTTCCCTAACAATCTTAACATATTTTATCTTTTTAGTGCTATGTTTAACAATATAATCTATATCACTTTCATCATCAGAGTTCCAATCCTCAATGATTGGAGTACTAGTGTTGTTCATCCTAACAGCATTAGATTCAACAGTGTTGGAAACACCCTTATTTCATCTATAAATGTTAGATCAGGTTTGCGAGGTATGAAATTCCCTGACAGAGGTGGGGGAACTGATTGATATCTCTTATCTAATCCAGACTTATCAGTTAAATTCACAAAACTTTCTACTGCAGGAGAAGCTGCAGTAGCTGCATCATATCCTAGTCATGTTTTAAACTTGTCAATTACTTGACTTTCCAGTATATTATTTAAAGACTTAGATGAATTTTGAAACTTCTCTAATGTTTGTTTTAACTGATCTCTTTCTTTTTTTGCTTTTTCCAAATTCATTTTATATTCATTTAAGGCATTATCTCTTAGTCTAACTTCAAGTTTTAAAACATTTATGCTCTCTTCAAACACAGCCTCATTTTTCTTATAGTGAGCTAGTCTAGCTTCTACTGATTCTAAACCTGCTTTATAAGATACTAAATTAAATTGAGACTTTTTGTAATCAGAAGACAAACTATCATATTGTTCTTTAAGAGTAGCATAAGCTTTTACACATGTTTTAGAACAAGAATCTACCTCAGAATCTGAACTAGAAGAACTTCCTGAAGATGTAAATGCCATCAATGCATGGTTTGTAGGTTGCTCTTCTTCAGCTTGGTAGCTCCAATCATATCCTCCAATTCCATCTTGAGCTATCAAGGCATTCTGAGTAGGAGTCTCCACTGCAATAGTTCTTGTATTATTCTCTCTTCCTTTGTTCTCTTGATTTCTTGGAAACCTACATTCTCTTGCAAAGTATCCATGTTTATGACAGTTGGGCGTATAACTTTTCCTTCTCGAGTAAGTCTAAAATCGTCTTCAGGTGGACTTCATGTTCTTCTTCTGACTTTGAGTAGATTAAGATTCTCAATGAACACAATTACGAATTTGTCTAAATACGGCTTGCAGACGCGGTTCATTAAGTCCATAAATATTGTTGGCGCGTTTGTCAGTCCAAATGGCATGACTGTGAACTAAAAGTGCCCGTATCGAGTTTCTAAACACCCACAGTCCGGTATATCTTCCTCTTGGACTCTCAACTGATGATATCCCGAACGAAGATCTATCTTAGAGAAACAACACGCACCTTGTAATTGGTCAAACAAGTCATCAATTCTGGGGAGAGGGTAACGGTTCTTTATAGTCAACTTGTTTAGTTCCCTGTAGTCAATACACATTCTCATCGAACCGTCTTTCTTCTTGACAAAAAGCACTGGTGCTCCCCATGGTGAGTGACTTGGTCGAATAAAACCCTTCTCTTGAAGTTCTTTGAGCTGGTTTGACAATTCTAACATTTCTGAAGGGCTAACGTATGGAGATCTAACAACTGGCGATGCCCTGAATTAGATCAAGCGAATTCTATCTCTCGCACAAGAGGTAAACCTAACAGATCGTCTGGAAATACCTCAGGGAAGTCTCGGACAACACGTATGTCATCAAGCTTTTTCTCATCAGCCTTGATACATGCAAGTGAACGAAGATCCTTTTCCGGCCTCTCGCCTTGAACTTCAAGAATCTTGCCATTCGGAAGAGGAATACGGACAATCTTCTCATAACAATCGATGAGAGCTCGGTGGTATGCCAACCAATCCATTCCAATGATAACATCAAAACTACCTAGCCGGGTTGGTAACAAGTCTATTTTGAACACGTGATTACACAAGACTAAGGTGCAACTACGTAAAATGGTATTGGTGCTAACAACTTTTCCGTCTGCTAATTCGATTTCATAACTAGTGTTTAGAGTGGCAGGGGCAATATTAATAAAATGTGTAAACGCAGAAGATACAAAACTCTTCTCAGCACCCGAATCAAAGAGAATACAAGCGTAGTGATCATTAAGAAGAAACGTACCCGTGACCACATTCGGATTCTGCTGTGGATTTTCAATCACCACGTAAGCTCTCCTACGAGCTCCATCATTCTGCTGGTTCCCTGCTTTCGGACACTTGTCCCATGAAATGTCTTTCTCACCAATCCGAAACATGACACATTCTACAGAAAGTCATTACCTGCACCCTGAAGCCTAACTCTACAATCCTTCTTCATGTGACCTAATCTTTGACATCTCTGGTACTTTTGAGGACATGGTCCATGATGATGTAAGTTGCACCGGTTGCATTTTGGTAAATTTCCAGTATAAATCTTTCCTCCAGCTGGGGCTGCAGCATATGCCCTGCCAGTTTCTGGTCTCTTGTTTTGTTGCTGGTGATGATTGTTGTTTCGGTTGCGGTTATTGTTGTTGTTGTGGTTATTGTTGTTGTTGTGGTTATTGTTGTTGTTGTTTCTCTGGTTGTCTTCCCATTTCCTTTTATTGCTTTCCCCAATTCTTGCAGCCCTACCCTGAACTGATTGCTCGACCAGTTCACGGGCCATGTTGATTGCCTCATGCAGATTTGCAGGTTTTGAAGAAGTGATATTTCCTTTGATTCTTTCAGAAAAACCACGAACATACTTCTCAATCTTCTTCTTTCAGTGGGCACCCAATTCAGACACATCAAGGCCAATCCCGCCACCCCCCCCCCCCCCCCCCCCTCCCCCCCCCCCCCGCCCACTCAACCCCCCCCCCCACCCCGCCCCCCCCCCCGCGCCTCCCGCCCCCCGCCCCCCCCCCCCCACCGCCCCTTTTATGGAAACGATTGTTGTATGCCTCGATAGTATATCCAATGTGTCTTGAAAGCTTGGTTTGGTGTTTTTAAGGATTGTTGCAAGTAAAAGGAAACTAGGGTTTTCATTATCTTGGAAGCTTAGGTTTGTGATAAGTCTAGGGTTTTGATTGTGGGTTTGATTTATTGGGTTTAAGCTTAAGTGTAAGCTTGTGTTCTTGATCTTACTACACCTCTCTAAGGTTCATTTAAACCCTAAACATTTCATTATTCATTTACATATATTTTTCATGTTTGTTATATATGTTAAACACCACCTATGTTTATTTTTATGATTTATGAAATATTACAAAGCCATATATGGTTCGAATTTTATATTATATTGATGAAATAATACTTCAAATAGAAGTACATGCTTAATATAAGTACTAATTGGTTTATGAGTCTAGTTTGTAAATTATTTTGTATTGAAAGTTTTATTTACAAGTTTATGTATAAAAGATCAAGAGGACTTGTTATTCACTTGTACAATCACTATGGACTATTTAGAGGGCCTAACACATGTAAGACTCATAGTAGAAAGTGTGGTAAAAAACTAGTACAAGATTTCTTAAGAAATGAATTTATAAAACCTAAAATACAAAACATAAACATACCTACTGTTTTACTACCTATGTTAGAATTTGAAAAACAAAGTATATATTTTATATTTTACTAAATTTTTACACATTACAAGGATCGTAAGCATATAAAGAACTTGAAAAACGAGCTATAACGAAGAAGATATGACATTTTTAAGTTTACAATAATTAAATGTATAAAAGTATTTTTATAAAAGTTATTTTATAAAAATCCTCACTGTTTCAGATCTGGTAAATTAAGGGAAATATTTTATAAATATATTGTCATGAGGAATCCAAATAAGTAAGAAACTCGAAAAACGGATTTAAAACGAAGGAGATACGAATTATATACGATTTCAATAAATAAAAAGTATTTTTATAAAAGTAAATTTATAAAAATATGTTACTGTTCACGACAGTAAACTGTTGGGAATTAATTTTCCTAAATAGAGGTTTTAATTACGAAGACGTGGACATAGGAATCACTAAAAACCGAATTAAAACGAGCGAGATACAATTAAAATACGATTTCAATAATTAAAGTTATAAAAAGTATTTTTATAAACTTTCACTTACTGTTACTGTTCATAACAGTACTTAACCATATAATAAATATAATATTTTGATAGATTTTCTTAATACGAAACCGTGGACATAAGAAACGCATAAAACGGAGTTAAAACGATAAAGATACGAGGTTTATAAAACCTTGTGCACTATTTTCACTTTTATACATTATTTTATAAAACAATTAAATTAATTATATAATATCATTACATAATCAATAAAAATATTAAATCATATATTTTTAACAAATATTACATTGTTGAACGAAAAATAATATTTTCTTTACGGATACGAATACATATACCTTTATTTAACAAAGTACGATTTAATTATTATTTCAACTTTTAAAATTAAACGAAAACTATTAGGTGGTGGTGTAACTATATAACTTGTGATGTAGTATTTATATTAAGTACATTGTACTCATACAACCTATATTTAATTAGGTTGCTATCGGTCATATCTGTGACGTTTGTCAATATGCTTGATTCATATACTTCATTTATTCACTAAGGTGAGTTCATAGCCCCATGTTTTACTATATCAATGATTTACAACTTTTGGGGTGAGAAACATGCATTATTTTACAAATTGGACGCAAGTGTATATTTTATCATGATTATGTGTTTGCCTAAGTAGCATTAACCCTTTGAGCCCGTTATCATGAACTGTCAATTACTTTGTGTGAACGCGAATGTTATAAATAGATCTATTTAGGATTGACATCCCCATTTGGGTGAGTAGCTCTCACTGGTGTCACGGAGTGAACCAAAGGATGTATACCATGTCAGATTTGGGATGTTTAGGGTTGAACATCATCACGGGCAATGTGGCAATATTTATATTGCATTTATACATGTCGATCTTCAGTGTCATGAACTTAGGGGAACATAAATACATTTTGTGATGGGTGTACAGGTTGCATAATCACAGGGAAATCTTGCGGTCCTACATTATATTTACATAAACCTATGAATTCACCAACTTTATGTTGACGTTTTAAAGTATGTTTTCTCAAGTCTATGTGGTACAAGAGCAAAGAGATACATTGGTGGTCAATCATTTTGGAGCCATTGCATAAAGATTTAGAGGCATTACATTTTGGGGATATTTGTTATGATCTAAAAACTTTACATTTTCAAGGGTGAACAAGTTAAGCCGTTGAGCTTTTATAACAACATTTATTAAATCCAATGTATCATTTTCAAACGACTCTTTTTGAGGTCGTTCTCATATCTTGTGCTGTTGATCTATGAAGTAACGCTCCCGGACACATTATTCCGCTGCAACCCTATTTGGGGGTGTTACAGATTGGTATCTAGAGCCAAGGTTATAGAGAACCAGGTTAAATATTTTTGCTGGACTATAACTATTTTCAAACATTACATTCATACAAAGGGGTTTTTCATGGGACATACATACAGTAGTTGCTGCATTAGTTGGTCATACTAGATACTTACACGATTCATATACGTGTTCATATTATAGTACGTACATTACTATAAGGATCTTACATATATATACAAAGATGAGTTTACATTCTTTTATACATACTCTACAATTATTTATATAAGGGTTGTTATATTAACTAGAATATTTATTTAGGCGAGGTAGTACGATAAACTTATATGTCCTAAACGCTACCTAAACATAAGCTATCAAATATAATATTTTACCATCATTTATTTATGCCATGAGCGCATATTCATATTTACCATACATCATCTCATAACACTCTATTTTTGGAGCACAACTTAGATAACTAAACTAATCTCATCTTATCACTCTTTCAACTTTAAAGAACAATGACAACTGTTAATCAAGGGATGAGTGTTGAGGAAATTGAGCAGGTTGTAGCCCAACGAGTGGCTAATACTATCGAGGCTATTGCTACTTATGAGACAAAAACCAACATGGCCCGCAAGTTAATGAGCCAGACCAAACGAGAAAAAGACTAAGTAGCAAAGAATGCTAGCAACAAGATGAAGTGGGAAGGTAACCACAATGGAAGCTCGAGCCAACAAAACAAAGGGCATAAGGTACTTAGAGCACACACTACTAGACCAATCAACAAGAAGGCATATAATGGATCTCTATCTCTGTGCAACCAGTGCAAATTTTACCATAATGGACCGTGCACTGTAAAGTGCGGAAATTGCAAGAAGGTTGGCCACATAACCCAAAATTGTAGAACACCTACTACTGCTAGGAATCAACGAACTCTCACCTGTTATGAGTGTGGAAGTCTGGGACACTACAAGAGTAATTGTCCAATAGTGAAGTTTCAGAACCGTGTGAATATGTACTGGAAAGGAAAAGCTCGTGGAGACTCTAGCGCCACGACGTCTAACATCAACATCTAATAAGAGACCTATTACCTAGTAAAACTTAAGTTTAAACTATCATAGACTCTATGTCCTTTAAGAATCTCATTGTACTTCCTTTTAAATTTTTGTTGTACTGAACGATTTCAAATTATCTATCAAATCTATGTATTGTGAAATTTCCGCCAATCTACTCTAATTCTCTAATTATTCATGCAAACCACTTACTAAAACATTATGAATTTATAAAACATATCACTATCACACAATAAACTATTTCGTTTTCCCTCATAAACTGTTTCTATGGTCAATTTTCAAAACTATTTTGTTATAGATTCATAAACAATTTGTTATCACAACATAAACTCCTTACTATTACATTATGAACTGTCACGTGATTCCTTCGAAAACTATTTTGATACCATCTCATAAACAATTTTAGTATCGCCTCATAAACAAAGTCGATGTCATTAACAAACTACCTTACTATCGATTGATAAACTATTATTTTATAAACTATTTTACTATCATTGACAAATTATTTTACCATCGTTCAATAAGCTATCATTTTATAAACTATTCACAATCATTTCACGAATACCTTATGAATTACCTTCTTGACATCTTATATACTATTTTGCAATCATCTTAAAAACTACGTTACTATCACTTTATGAATTATCTTGTTCTTACCTTATGAAACCATTTTTCATCACATAAATTATTTTATTGTCACCCCATGAGTCATTTAGCTATTGTCTTGTAAACCATCATACGATTTCTCGCAAACCATTTTATTGTCATCCTATCAACAACCTTACATCCACCTTGTGAATCATTTTGGTCATCTTATAAAACTCTTTGATACTTCTTTATACATAACACAATTTTGACAAAAATGAGCATCGCATCGTTAGCCCTCAAATATACATAGCTTGATCACCTATGTATAATTTAGGATGGACTATGCCATGTTGAGAGTTGTCACCAAGTAACATTTATCAATAAATCCATTTTTTACTTACATCCTTGAAAAGCAAAGTTTGGTGTGCGTACCCATAAAACGCGTTTACTTCGAGAAATCAGATATTAGATAACATAGCAACTAGCTGGTCCTTCACTCCATCTTACTATAAGGTCGACCATCTCTTAACTAAATCCTAAGCCGAGTACACAGTCATGTTCGCCCTAGGACAATTCGGCTATCGAATTTTCTCGCATTAGAGAATTTAATAAATACCCATTCAACATCGACTTAATGCAAGTAGAACTTGGATTGTTATTGCGTCATTAATTGGTTATTGGATTGGTTGGCGAGCTACGAGGCCATCATTATTTGTGAATGTGAGAAAAGATCGCGTTCAGTGTTTCATTCGGAACCAAAATCGTTGATCATTCGTGAGATGATGGCAGCAACCCACAAACGATTTGACTGAACATCATCTCAATACACCTAAAACAGCTGATGTACATGCTTAAAAGGATGGTCAATTCTTTTTGGCACATCTTATACAAGTGAGACTGATAGACGATTCGATAGGAATAAACAACTTGAGACGTGCCAGCGTTCGAGATTTTTCTAAGGTATATTCCCAAAGACTTGCTCGGGCATTTTCACTGTCCCGACAAGTGGTGTTTCAAATCGATTTAGCAATTGGATGCTGCACCTGTAGTAACGGGCGCCTTATCGATTAGAGCCATCCGAAATGAAATAAGTGTCTGAGAATCTGCAAGAACTATCCGACAAAGGCTTTATAAGACCCAGTTCCTCACCTTGGGGAGCTCCAGTCTTGTTTGTCAAGAAGAAGGATGGATCATTTCGAATGTGCATTGATTATCGGGAATAAAACAAGCTAACGGTGAAGAACCGTTATCCACTCCCAAGGATCGACAATTTGTTTGATCCACTACAAGGATCCAATGCTTATTCTAAGATAGACCTGCGATCAGGTTATCACCAACTTTGAGTACGGGAAGAAGATACTCTAAAAACGGTATTCAAAACTAGGTATGGTAATTACGAATTCCAAGTTATGCCATTTGGTTTGATAAATGCACCAGTGATATTTATGGATCTCATTGTATCGGGTGTGCAAACCATGTTTGGGATAAGTTTGTGTCGTCTTTTTTGACGCGATATATCAATGTTATTCAAAGAACAAGAAGGGAAACACTAAGAACATCAAGAGGAATTGTTTGGCAAATTTATCAAATGAGTGATTTTGAAGATTCCAAGGTACAAGTTCCCGACCACGTGATTGATAGTCAAGGCATTCACGTGGATCCCGCTAAGATCGAATTCATTAAAGATGGGGGCATCTCCTAAAACGCCAACGGGAATTCGCCAATTCTTAGGTCTTACTAGGTATTACTGAAGATTCATCGAAGGATTTTCAAAGATTGCCAAGTCGATGACCAAGATTACTTAGAAGGAGTTAAGTTCGATTGGGGAGACAAGCAGGAAGCTGCCTCCCAGTTATTAAAGCAGAAGTTATGCAATGCGCCAATTCTGGCTTTACCTGAAGGAAGCGAAGATTTTGTAGTCTACTGTGATGCTTCGATTAAAGGTTTGGGTGCTGTGTTGATGCAAAGAGAGAAGGTGATTACTTATGCATCACGCAAAAATAAAATTCATCGAAGGAAAACTTTAAACTCTGGATTTGGACTTGATTGCCAGTAGTGTTTTTGCTCTAAAGACTTAGAGCATTATTTGTACGGAAACCTGGTGTAAGGTGTTCACTCGATCACAAGAGTTTACAACCACATTCTAATCAAGATAGAGTTAAACATGAGCAATGGTAAGATCTTCATCTATAAATGAAGATGCAGCAGTTATTGGATGTGTTCTAGGTTCAGCAGTACTAATAGCTACACCAGCAGTAGTAACTGGTGCACTAACAACACTAACTCCAGTGGTACCAGTATTAACTGTCTCTCCTTCAACATTTTCCACATCATCATCAAGTACATCAAAGTCACTATCTTTGAACATTGACTTTGTTTTGTCACTTTTCCTCCCTTGTTCGGATGCATCCTCCTCATCCAAATCATTATCAGAAGACTCAACCTGCCTGTATATCCTCCTTCTTGGGTGTGATATGCTTTGTTGGGATTCTAGATTTGATGAGACAAAATAAATAAAAGAATGAAACATAAGGACTAAATCTAGCAGATTGGAGTTCTACAAGCCGGTGGAGAATTATGGAAGATTTAGTTAAAGATATCAAATGATGCAGATTCTGGAAGATCTCCTTAAGAAGATAAAGATAACAGGAGATATTTCTTAATGTTTAAAAGATTTACTTGTTTATATCTTTATGTTAACTTCCTTTGTAAGTCATGATCTCTCTATATAAAGAGATCATAGACACATAGTTTTATTATCTAGAAAAGTGTGTGTGTACACAAAGAAAAATGTAGACGTCTATAGTGGTGATGTAGCCTCAAGGTAATCAAGGTTTCCCTTGATCCCTGTTACAGGTGATAAATGATCTATACTGATCATATAGATTTGAGGCTTGGTGGAAACATTTGAATATAAAACCTTATTCAATAACTTTAATGTTCTTATTTATATTCCGATGTGCATAATTGTTATCATTGTTATTGTTTATCCTTGATATAAGTTCTAATCAAACTTGAGCTTAAACGATCTAAGGAGTTCTATCAGACTTCACAATTGGTATCAGAGCCTGGTGGCTCTTGATCTAGGATCTAACAAGGTTTTTGTTATCGAATTTTTGAAGAAAAATGTATCGAGTTTTGATTTTGGTAATCAATCAAATTCGGTGACATTAGGGTTTACAGGAAACCCTAATTCGGTACAACCAGAAAAGTTGAAGATAATATTGCAAGGTCTGATTATGTTTGCTGTGCATATGCTTTAAACCCTAAACAGCTAAAGTCGATTACTGTTTTCTTTTTTTAAATTCTGGTATTGATCTTGATTCTTTACAAGGTCATTATTAAAATGTTCTTGTTGATCAACTTATCGCTACAAGGTTTCTTTAAGAACAGGTACACAATTACAAGAGTTTCCAAGGTATTGTTCTTTAAAACCAATTTTCACAAAACAGGACAATGGTAACCGAGTCAACTCGGTAATAACCAAGTTAGACTGAGTCCCACAGCAATAGATCCTTGAACTCAGTCATGTTCACCTCCTGAATCAAACCGACACATCCACATCAATACTACCACAAACAAATCCATTAAATCCTAATTCTCATCCTCCTCAATCTCAAAATACAACTCATCTCCACAACACAAGAACAACTCAGAACCGAATAGAAAACAACAATAAGATCTCAATTCATATTTTCGTGTTACACAACCAAGCTGTAACCTTTACAAGATCAACACATGAAAATACAGTTCTTCACTGATCTTGGACTCAAAACAAAAAGATACCTACCTAAGGCCTTAATTGCTACAAGATCTTAAAGATGAAACGAAGACATACAGATGTTGGTACCATATTTGATAAAACACATGTGTGATTGCGTTTGGAGAATATAGTTATAAATGGAATAAGGTTTTGTGTTTTTGTTTGACTTGAAGAAAATAAAAGGGATTGTTTATTGTTTTAACTTTAAGAAGATGAGTTGAACGTTAATTTGAGATTTAGGCGTGTGTTTTTGGAATGATGTAATAAGGATGGAAGTGTTTGGTGGCTGTTAACCTTAGCGTGAGATAAAAAGAGGGGAAGGAAATAAGGTGTAGGGTTATGAAACGTGATATATGAATTAGTATTGGTGTGTTACCAAGGTCTGTGTATGGATTGACTTTGAGCCTTACACCGAAATCTTGTGTAAATTAAGCCTTGCACCGAAATTTATCATTGGGCTGATATCGAAAATGACATAGGCTAGTAACAGGCTGAATGTTATTTACATCGAAATTATAATGGGCTGACTGAATTTTGAGCTTAAAAATTGCTAAGACTTAATACTACTCGTATAGTTTGTTTGTCATATGTTACTGCTGCCAAGGAAATTATTAGTGTTGATCGTGTATTATTAATACTGCTTTCTTTAAATGTTTATACTGTCCGTTGAATTTTAGTACTGCTATTGGAAAGCAATTACAACTGTTGGCTTTGTCAGATATCGAACAACACATAGATTGGAAGTTAGTACTGCTTATAATAAGAAAACAATAGTAACAAGAGTTTCTACTGTTAGCATTGTCTGATAACGGATGATACATGATTTTTATTCTTGGTTAGTTATGAGGATCTCGGACAACACACACAGAAGGTAAAGTTTTGGTTTAAATGTTCTTAAAATTTTAAAGGCTCGTATTTTCTTGGATTAATTTATTACGAATAAGATTGTTTATCACCTATTTGAAGTTGTAGTGGAGTTTTTCGGATGCGGGTTCTTATCATATCATAAAGTGGGTGTTACACTTTGAAGATAACTTGTGCGTGCTTAGAAACAATGTGACGAAGACTTGTCAAAATCTAGCAAAGGTATGTGATTTCTCTTATGGTGCTCAATGCTCACATTTGCTATCACTTTGGTCTGGTGTCTCACCGAAGATGAGGATTTTTGTTAAGAGATTGCAGTCTACTTATATTTCAAAGATTTATTTATAAGTTTGGAGTCACGTGGATAGTACAAGACATAAGACACAAGTTTAGGTTATTATACTTCAGTATCAAGTTCGTTATACTTAGTTTTCTTCATCAGTAATCATGACATAGAGCCTACAGAATTGAAGATTCAAG
>BQNB010090357.1:0-20183 GCA_026074375.1 Tanacetum coccineum | reverse complement strand
TGGTTTGAGCTGGTCAATTCAGTTCAGTTATGATCTTTATGAAGTTCACTTTAGATTATTAGTCATGTGTTAGATTAACAGGTGGCCTGACATATTATTTATGTATGCAGTGTTCATGATAATCATCTCAACAAATCAGATGCAAATACTTCAGGTAGTTTCTTATTATACTTGCAAGCCTTAAACTGTATTTATATAGTTTTTATATGTACAGGGCTTCAATAGTTTTTTGTGTACAGTCCTTCCGGTAAAATAATCAACTGTGGGTCATCATCATACTTTAGGTAATTGTTGACTGTAACAATTTTAATACGTGCAAGTACTACAAGAAGCCTTAAATAGTACTTGTAGTCCGTGTACAGTTTTCATGCGTGCTAGAGTTAAATATTACTTGCAGCCCTTTTATTTTATTTTTGTACAACTGGTACAGGAAAAAAATCAGCTGTCCGTGACACACTCAACAAATCAAGCACAAGTCATTTTAATACTTCAGGTAGTTTTTTAGTTTTTTAGTTTTTTAATACTTCAGGTAGTTTTTTAATACTTCAGGTAGTTTTTTAGTTTAAATGTGTTAGCTAAAAACAACACTCAATATGCGTAAATAAGCAAATGGCATGATAATATGCTGAAAATTCCATTATCAGTTTACAACCGGCTTGTATAATACTTGCAAGCCCTTCTTTTAACTGTTTTTGTATGTACAGTTGCCATAGGAAAAGAAAAGGTTGTCCTAAAATGCTTGGAAGCACTTTAACCGATACCATCAACAAATCAAACGCAAAAGCCGTCTTCATACATCAGGTAGTTGTTTATTTAAGAGTTTTATATTTGTTTCAATAAGCTATAAACTACCAGTGGCGGGTTGGGTCGGTTTGGATAATGGGTCAAGTGAGTTGTGGGTCAAATGGGTCATGGGTCAAATAAGTGATTTTCATATGTTGAAAACAAACTTTTCCAGCCTCTGAAAAGTTTTTATATGTGCAGGAAACAATTAAGCTACATGAGGATTCCGAAGTCCCAAGCATACCTGTTTTCTTTTTTTAGCTCAGTTAGATTTTGTTGGATTGCGATAACTTGTACTTTCATTTCGGACTTGAGAAAGATGTTCGTAACTTGTTTGTGATTACGCAAATACTTGGTTTATATCGATATTTGGTTGAAATAATGTAGATTCTAATCTCAGTTTTTTTGTATGTACTAGTTAATTTGGAATAATTATAACAGCCTAATATGCATGTATAAAGAGTACATATAACCAGTTGCTTTACTAGTAGCCTATAGTGACACATGTATGTGTCAGAAATAGTCTCAACCTATCCTGACACTATTAAGTGTCAGGAAACTGTGTCATTATATACTTTTACCACCTGGACTTTTAATGACACTTTTTATAAGTGAAGGTGAAAAAAAAATCTTTTAGTGACACTTTATTTGACATTTTCTGACACTTTTCGTGTGTCATTAAAAGAGTTTTTTCTTGTAGTGGTAACATTGCTTATTGTTCACAAAAATAATCACACAATAATCCAGATAATATTTCTATAACCCACCCACTAACGAGTTTGATGCGACACATTTTTTGGATCATGGTTGGGCTCGACCCAATGCTATTTGTTTTCTTTTTTTATACTAATTCCTTCACATACAACACCCATACTAGAATCTTCCCGAATACGGACGCACACACACATACAATTAAATCCAATCATCAAAGCAACAACAAAGAAAGCAACAACAAAGCTGACATTAGCGAAGCACGAACGAAGCATATATCAGAAAATGCACGTAAGCATCAGGCAATCATGATGCAATCGTAATCGAAGCACGCTTTAAGCATCAACAAACCGTACTATAAGGAGTGTCGACAACACTGTATATAAGGCTTAGACGGCCAAGGGACCAAAAAAAGGATATGTCCGCCATGGCTGCAAGTGTAGCAACTTGGCTCGCCAAGATGCGGTGAATCTCAACTTTAAGCCCCTCGCCCCTGTAGACTCATCACATCCTCTTGCAATCAATGTCAGCATGATTTTCATGTCTTACTACCAATCGGGAACCCAATAAGCAAATTGCATTTTGAGAACGCAGTAACAATAACAATTATTTTGTCCACAAAGTTTCACCAAACTCAAACGGAGGCGTTCCACAAACAACCATAGCTTTGACATTCAATTTATTTTTTATGTATGAGGCACGAATTAGCAAAGAGTAGAAGGAAGAGCACGCATCAGCCATGGCAGCAAGCTTAGTAAGCTTGCCCCGCTACGACGCAAGAAATCTCATCCTTGTCTGAATTCACCCGAACACTCGCCCAATATAAAGGGACCAAAGACAAAGTTGGATTGTGTAACCAATTCTAAAACACAAATCCAAACATGATATTTTCTGAAATGGTAAGCCAAAAAATGTACTTATCTGAAGTTCTAAAGAGGCATCATCATACTATAGCACAAGCAGCCATCTTCAGTTAGCCGATTTATTAGCTTCTTCAATCACCAACAATAAACCAAAACCCAACATTACAACCAATAATTCACACATCAAATAACCCTAAATTTCAAAGACAACAAAACTAAACGCATATAAACATACTAATGCAAGAAAGACAAAATAACGTACCTACAAATTGAAGCTTCGAAATTGTAGCAAAATCCGCAGCCATGAACACATATGAGTGTTCAAAAGCTACATCAAAATCATTAAAACTAAACTGCCAAAATTCATTAACTGTTATTGAATCTTGAAGCAAAAAAAAACCCATAAATTAAACTCTAAGAATCGCGAACAAACGGTAAGAATCAGGTTATGATGATTTGATTTTGACTACACTACTACAAAAATGGACATAAAGCCCCCTTAATAAAGCCTGGTTTTTGTGAAAAACATGCTCTAAAGGGTTTTCGTGTTCTTAAGAAGGTATAAAGCCATGTTTTCTTCCATAGAACCGGGCTTTATGTATAAAACTGTTAGAGCCATGTTTTTTTTTGCTTCGAAACCGGGCTCTATTCTACATATAGAGCCATGTTTTCATTTAAAAAACCGGGCTTTATATTCAAAACCATTAAAGCCATGTTTCCTTTTACAAGACCTGGCTCTATTCCTAAAAAAAACTTAAGGCGTGTTTAGTATAGGGTCATTAGATTCAAGGATAGGACTCAAGCCAAAATAAATTGTTTGGCATGCAGGCATAAAGATAAGAATTAGTAACAATGACCAAATATAAAGGGTTGTATAAAACGTGTCTTGGTTTTTTAGACTGAAAAAATAGGCCCACCATCATTATCAACCATTAGTTTTTTGTTTTTCATTTTATTTTGATTTAAAAAAATATTATATTTAAAACCAATTTTTATAACAACATCTCAAACAACACCCATAAAATCTTAATTTCTTTTTTTCTTTTAAAGCTATCTCAATTCTTAAACCCGTCTTTAAAACAAACGGCACCTTAAAATGAAAGCCGAAAACTTAAATAAAAAAAGGGCGTGTCCAAATTTCATTACTAAAACAAAACCCTAAACTCTTCCCCAGTTACTTTCGCAAAACCTAAGCCTCTATCGCACACCAGTGCCCTCGTAGGCCCACCAGTAGCCTTGTAGACCACGTTCGTCGCACAACCAAGCCAACAACTGACAAATCAAATTTGGAGGTTCCATATTCCTTTAATTGAATAGGTTATGTTTGTTTATACGTTTTTGTTGAAATTTATTGTCTTTTTGTTGTTCAATTTATTTTTGTTGTTGTTTAATTTATTGTTTTTGTTGTTCAATTTATTCTTTATTGTTAGACATTTATTGCCCCTTTTAATAGAGGTTTGAGACCTTGTTTTTTGCCTGTGTTATATGCTCTCATAAACAGGGTGCCTAACTTGCTATTTGTTGTAAAAAATAGGGGTTTCAGACCAGATTTTGTTGTCCTAAATGGGGTGTGTTTGGTTGTGTTGTTTTCTGTCACAAATGGGTGTTTGTGCTTGTCCTTATGTCTTAATAAGTTCATCATTACTCAAGATGGAATATGCGTATGTTGTTGACTGATATTGATTTGTTATTCACACTCTTGATTGAATTAGGGGGTATGACCCTAGCACGGTGGTCCTACTAGGGGGTAGGATACCTTGTGGGCTTTAAAAAGGGGTTAGAGGGATATGTTGCAAAGAAGAGAAGGTATTGCGAAAGAGAAGAAATAATGACGATTGTAAAGAGAAAAATAAAGGAGGTACGCTCAGAAATGAAGGCTGAGTTTGATGAGCAACTTGTAAGAGCAATAAACGAGATGTAGTCCTGGTAACAGAATGAAAACCCCGAGAGCCAGCGTCAAACTTTGATGTATTGGACAATATACAGGTACATGTATTTACTTTATTCACTCCAAATATTTTTTAGTATGCGACCAAACACCCCTGAACATAGATTCCTTGTTTTTCATTATGAAACATAAACGGTGTTAGATTACAACTTTATCACGGGGAATACAACTTTATCAAATATGCTACTGATCTTGTTTGCAGCAGATTTTAAACATCAACTGTGCTACTGATCTTTTTTTTTTGGCTACTGATCTCGTTAAGTCTACCGATTTTGGCTTAATTGGTTTGGGTTGGTTATTGGTTTCAGCTGAAGTTGTAGCCAATTAATTGGTTTGGGTTGGTTATTGGTTGAAATATTGATTAAAGTTAAACACCGTTTATCTGCTAGGCTCGTATTGGGGACGCACGTGACGGGTGTGCTAGATTTTGGAAGCATATATTGTAAGCGTTACTCCCTTTCTCGAAAAGTAAAATAGCTGGTATATGCAGCATCATATTTGATTACTTGACATGATAACACCTGAGGTTGTCTCATCATGTGGACTGTGGCTCGCCTTTGTTGATGTGTTTTTCTTGTGATTATTTGGATTCAAACTAAAGTGGTTTGCCTTTGCCATAGTGACTCATATGGAGTTACCAAATTTTCAAACCAATAGCAGCCTCTAATTTATGTCAAAGAGCTCAGTAATGTCTCTTCTAGTGATTCTATCTAATAGAGTGGGTAGGCTAGAATAAGCTAGATTTCTAGAAAGTCTATGCTTGTTGTTTTTATCAACCTTACTGACCTGAGCCACATGTCATTAAAATTCATATTTTGGTGCTTTTTGAAGTATCAAAAAAATTTCCGCTTATGAAGAGTGAATTGCCAATGTTGTGTATTTTATTAGTTACATGTTTTTCCAGTTTGGGTTTAAATTTCACACGGCCCTTGAATTATTACTACGTATATAGCATATAGGGCCACCAATTCATATGTAACGCGCAACTAATTACTGGATTTATGCTCAGCTCAATTTATGGTTCAGTTTGGTTCTGTGATAGGTGTCAACGGATCAGTATATATTATCTACATGTGAGACATCTTGAATGTTTTCCTAACACCTTATCCGGTTCTTACAGAAAGATGGACAACCAAGAACAAGAGTAAGCGAAAGGAAATTAAAGTAAGAAGAATTTGTTTAGATTATTGAAGCCTCTATTGAAATCTGCAAAAGCTTTGGGAACTACTGGATCGTTATCAAGTGCTTGAAATGAAATAGTATGTCCATTTGCTCTTTCACTCTTTCAGGTAAACTATTACTACGTAATATATTGCTAGTTGCACAAAACAGTATCTATTAATGAATGTGTGCAGGTTTGCTGCTAAATAGTTACATGGTTAATATACTTCCAACGGTTGATGAAAGTAGAGACTTACAGGGTCTGGTTGGGATAATGGGATTGCTAATAGAAATTCTTATCTTATATAGAGGGTGTTTGGGACTCACCCTGAAGTCGATAATTTTGTTAACACGGATTTTGCAATGACGAGGCAAAGATGCACATCAAGAAGGAAATTCTACTGAAGTGTAGGTAACTATTTACTTAAAAATAACGTTTACCTTTTAGGTTGTGCTTTGCTTGTAATGAGGTTTTGTGTTCTTTATAATGTTAGATACCACACCTATAGGGTGCTTCCATTAATGTCAACCGACAGTTGCACTAACTCAACTGTCGCAGAAGCATGTTGAGATGAAATAGCTTCTTTCTTTTCAAAGTTATAGGGTATGTTTGGCGAAATGGGCTGGGGCTGGAGCTGGGGCTGGGGCTGGGGCTTATATTATAAGCCGAAATTAAAATTTGTATTTTTTTAAACTTGTTTGGCAAATAGGCTGGGGCTTATTATTGCAAAATTACTAAAAAGGACATAATTAAATAAATATTTGGTATATGTTAGATATTTTTGTGGGTATATGAGTAATTTATGGTTCAAAAGCCTTGGGCTGAAGTTTTTAGCCCCTATTATGAGGCTTATTTTATAAGCTGGCTTATTTTAAAAGCCCTTTCATAAGCCCGCGTGACAAACGAGACTTATAGCTGAAGCTTATGGCTGGATTGATTGGAGTAGCTGTTTTTCTGGTTTGAAAAAGATGGTGACTTCAAAGAGCAGAAGGTAAATTAAGTTTCATTTAGTTTTTGCAGGTGGTCGATATGGTGTTTTGCCCGTTACTTTTGTAGTTTAGAGTGTGTACTAGGATGGGCAAAGTCAAGACTTATTAAGTATTCATCATCTGGCGTGCTTCTCAAATATAAATACAGATTTTAGGCATCATCAACTTCATCAAACTCCATATCTTTTGGTCAGGTTACTCAAAGGCAATGCATAATAACAAGACATCACAGTGCGTTACTGGTTTATTTTTCACCTTCATTTTCGTTCAAGTTGTCGATTATGTTAGCTTGTAGCTATTTCAAATGTGTTTCCAAGAGTAGTCGCAAGATTAATCTCAATGTATCAATAAAAAGTAAGTTGTATATCAGTCAATCTTCTGTATTTGAAATTCTGAACCTATGCAATGTTCATTTTGCTTAAAGGAATTTGGTTTCATGTCCTGGAGGATTTTATTTAATTGTTTTTGTTCACATAGAGCCATGTTCTTTGGTAGAAAACCGGGCTCTATAACAGGTAATAGTGCCTGTTTTTTAAACCGGGCTCTATTTGCTTTTCGAATAGAGTCCCCTCCCCTTTGAGTCCCTCACCAAAACCGGGATTTATGCCTCTTTTCAACCGGGCTCTATGTCCCTTTTTGTAGTAGTGCTAGATGTGTGTTTTCGTGAGTATTCGGGAAGATTCTGGTACGGTGTTATGTGTAAAAGACCTAGTCTAAAAAAAATTAGCCGGCCGGACCTGTAGAAGCCCAACCGGCGGAGCTCAAAACCTGAAAACTGGCCCAAGGTAAAAACGCCGTTGTTCCGCACGCCATTTTAATCATATGTTTAGGCACACAAAAGTTTAATCATGGCACTCATTTTTCTTTTGATGATTGACACATATCATAGATTTTGCCACACGTTACACTCTTATTAGGCACACAATCTGGTCACAAAAATCATTTGTCATATTTTTAACCCTGTGCGTGCAAGCTTTCTCATAATTCTCAAACAGACATGTCGTGTATCTTGTGTTAAGATGCTAACATAAAAAAGAAGAAATGAAACTACTGTATTACTCTTTAAAAAACAATTTTTGCTTTTAAGAGACAAGGAAAAAGTAATTAAAGAGCGTGTAAAAAAAGTTAGACAGTATGATTAGTATGATAAACTGATAAAGTGATTGTCTCTTACCTAAATGGACAAGAGTCAAAAGACATACTACTAATCCAATACATAAGAGACAAACATCATTGTACCGTAAGTCCGTAACGTAATATTCTCTGACCATTCACGATATATATCGATTACGCTTTCAATATTTAATAATTAATAAATAAAAAATATGTTTGATTACAAAAAATAGTGCTCTTCATTATTTATCATGCTCGAGCTAGAGTATCCAAGAAGACAATATCACAATACCGTAATCTACAAGTCTATTTGCGAATACAGGACTGACAGTCACACAGATATGTTTCTCGACAAACCAGTCTATAAGACCTTTGCTGTATTTTCTTTAAGTCAGCACTTACAATCTCACTTGATGTAATATATATCACTTGTCTCTAACGGGAGTTGAACGCACAACCTCTTACTACGATAGCATCTTACATCATTTTATGATACCACTAAGCTACAAACCTTTGGTATGAAAACTGAAGTTATTTCTATGATTCTATTGTGTACCACTTATACTTTTTATACATTTTTCATATAAACATGAAACCCATAGCTCATACAACTACATTTGATAAGTGATCGATCAAATATCTGTCGGTATGGGTTTCATGTTCTGGCTACTACACAAACCTTCTGTTCGTCTTTCTTAACCCGTATAAGTGAGTTAAACAAAATGTATCTAACAACTTCGATAAGAAACGTAAGAAGGAGTTATTTACAATCGTATTTAAAACATTCTTCGTCTTGCTGTTTTTAATTCCTCTTCAAACTCAAGAACACAAGTACACAATATCAAGATTATGTTATTTGGAGCTTAGAACACCTATGATCATTCTCATTTTTCGACCTGCATTTACTTAAACATGGAAAAACCATAAACATATTTGTTTCATAGGTCCTAATCCGATTCTGATAAACACTAGATACATAGTATCAATCCATGAAATAGAGATCAAAAAACAAAACAAAATTTTTATAAACAAACAAATACAAGCACAGACTAACTTAATTAATCAACATTTTTTAGCATGTCTATGATGCAACCAACCAAACCCTTTTAAAGCTTTAGAAATCTTAACAAGATTAGGCTTCCCCATGCCCAGATTCATCTTCCCTGTAGACATCTTCAATGCCTTCAAACAACACAATTGTCCATTACCCTAAAGACTCATTCACCATCCTCACTACACCATCATATAGATATTACTTAAACTCGGTTTTCGCCTTATTATTCTTAACATTCGTCTTCTTTTTGCTACTCCTCGATATTTTATTCATGTTATCGTCTTCATAAGCTTCCCATAATGAATCCATCCCTTCTCCACCTCCTTCTAAACTACGCCTTTCTTCGAAAAGCTTACATGCTAACGTACGCTTCCATTCCTTTTCTTTCCTCATCGATCCGTAGCTTCCAAAGCTACTATTACAAGAATCTAGCTCCACTCGCATTGAATTCGACGTCGATTTAACAGAATTCTCAACTGTCTTCCTATCTTCAGTTTCTTCTGGATCCGATTTTGGTGAATCATAGCTACCAAAGCTCGGAGAACATGAACTCGACTTCAGAGTGTTTTCATCGTCTCCAGATGTCGATATCGCGGTACTTGAAGCTTCTTCGAGATCTAGCGTTTCGTCATCTGTAGTTACCGAAGAGTTGTAGAAGACTCCTATCTAGTTAATAGATTTAACAGTGACTAAATTTTCAGTTTCATTTGTTTTTAAATTATCTGCTGCGGAGTTTGTTGTTGTTGTTGTTGCCATTGCGGAAGCTTTTTCGAGGTCTGATTTTATCGATTCGAGTCTACGGAAGATTCTAGTAGTATCCAAATTCGCGGCCTCACTGGAACATGCTTCCAGATCTACAGTTTGTATATTTTGGCGGGAAACTGATATCTCCGCTGGTAATTTCAGCATTGGAGTCGAATCTTCAAATCGATCCAATTCTTCGAATAGCTTCTCCGGCTTTTGCTCCGGGTTCTCCATAACTGAAGCTTGTTCTTCCAACTGATCAGCGTTACCGTTACTGTTAATTAACGACGGATGATGATGATCATGAAACACGATTTCAAAATCAAGAAATTCTTCATCATCTTCTTCTACCACCTTTGGGCGTAGTTTATCAACTATTGTTTTCTGGTGGTATAATGACGTGGCAATGATAGAAAGTAGAAGTAAAGAAAAGTGTAATGGGGAGATGAAGAAGGATATGAATTTGAAGAAATATGGAGATAAAATGAGTAGTGAACAGATGATGGGGAGATTATTGTATAAGATGTTGAAAATGCAAGTGGATGATAAACACAGCTCATGGTCAGTCATTTTTAATGTGTGGGAATGTATTATTATGATTGAGAGGTGTTTAAGGGGGAGATAATAATGGAGGGAGGGAGGGAATTATAGAGGAAATGGAGGGAAGGAATGAAGATGGCTGATGAGAGTGCGGCGTGAATAAAGGGAGTGACTGAGGGACATTCATTCCTTTTGGGAAATTTTTAATTGGGAATATATTAATTTTGTTAACGGCTAGCTAATTGCATTAAAATAGCCGCTCCTTGTAATTATTGTATATTCTTTTTATTTTACGATTTACTAAAATAGATGTACAGCTTTAAAATTACTACTGTACTATTCAATGTCCATCTCTCCGATTGCACAATGCATTAAAATTGTAGTTGCAGAATGTTTCTTTTTTAATAAATTTCAATTATTTTTGTGTAAAAATGTTTCTGTTTCCTGTCATATAAGTCATGAATTGCTGTTTTTTTATGTAACTGCTGGAATATACTCTTTTAACACAAATATACTACAATACTAGTACAAGTGTTTCTTTTTTTTAGCTCGTAAAGAACACAGGTTATGTAAGTGATTATCAGTTCAAATTTGCATTACAAAAATTGTTAAGTATAAATGCTAAATGTATATACTTTTTAATTAGCTTAAGAAATACTGCGTTTACTTTGAATAGAAAAATAATGTCGTCGTTTGACATGATTTTGCAACTTCCATGACCGGATCTTTTTATATAAAAGAATTACATTATTTTGGAGTTTCTATTAAATTAAATTTTAAGAAAAAAAATTAGACCAATCAGAAACTTGATTTTGCCACGCAGGAAAAATCGTGGGAAAATAGTGGAAAAATCTGATGGAGAAAAAAACACATAAAAATTTATGTGCCAAATTTGTGAAAAAAAAACTTGAAAAAAAAGGGGAGGTAATTAATAAAATTTTAGTGGTTTAATTTTAAATAAATTATATGGAGTTAAATGTAAATTTATAAATTTACAAGTTTTATTATAACTTTAAAAAATATTGTAAACAAATAACCATTTAAACTTTATACCCTTAAACTTTATATTTTAAAATACAACAAACGCAAACAATTTCTTACTTCCAACAAAGATTTAACATTATTTAATCACATTCAAAATCTACCCAAAGACTTTTTGGTGTATTATTCATTGTCGGTCTGAAATCATGTTGTACAAGCAAATAGGAGAACACCGAAGCACATAAATTATCGTAAATAAAGAAAATGGTTTTCTAGCTATTCATTGATGTGTTTTGAAGAATTGCATTTTCTTTTCTTTTGGTTTAATACACACTAAAATTCTAACAATTGAATTTTTAAAAAGTTTTTATTTCATTGACATGTTTGTATGCCTATAAATCATATACAACAATCTTGGGCTACTTTTATATCTTAGAGATGTGTTGGTGACGAAAAATGAGTAAAACTATTTTTACATTTGTATATGAATTTTTCATTCTTGGCCTAAAACGCATGTTGTATTAGACTAGTAGAAATGCACTGAATCACATAAATTTATCGTAAAATAAAAAAAAATGGTTTTTATAGTATTCATTGATGGGTTCAAAAGAGTTGCATTTTTTTCTTTTGGTTTAATACGTACTAAAATTCTGGCATTTGTTTAAATTTCTCAAAAAAAATAATTCCATTGACATGTGTGTCTATCAATCATATACAACAATCTGGACCACTTTTATATCTTAAAATAGTGTTGGTGATGGAAAAAATGAGTAAAACTCTTTTTACATTTTTATATGTATTGAAGATATACAATCGGTAAATATTTATTTGACCAAAACATATTGTATGCACGAAACATAATACTTATTTGAGGTTTTTTTTATTTTTCTATATTCTATGAATATTGACGCTTTTGATAACTCAACTTGATGCTTTTAAATTCGATTACGAAGCTAAACTTTTACATGTTTTAACACAAAGTATGACAATGGATCCTAAGTATAGTTGACATACTCATGCAACTATAATCATAGAACATATACAATATTAACTGCATACCCAACAGTAAGAATATATTACCAGCATTTCAAAGTTGAGGTTAATGGTTCGAATATAATATTGAACATATTTAATGAATCTATTCTCTTCATATGATTTCGATAATACTCTATAACTCTATAACATAACTTATAAAACAGAAAAAAATTAAAAATTATACACATATTAAAAAAAACACAATGTCTAAGACTCATGCGTGCACATGCATTAAAACTAGTTATACTTATATCGTAAAATCGTGAAATGTTTAAGGCAGGTGGTCTGAAAAAGCATCGAACTTGTCACGTTTTTCTTTTGTATGCTTTGAACTTTTAATTTTTCTATTGTATTCCTACACTTACTAATCTTCCTATTATAGCCATGATTAACAAAAAATCTGACGTGACACAATTTTAATCAAATATTACTGTTATACTCTTTTTGCCAATATCATATGTAGCTCCTACAATTTATATTTTTACAAAAGCTACCCCTTTAACCCTTTATATCCTTTAACACATTTTCTTTTCCATCAAAACACAAAAATCATTAACTGGTTTGGATCTTGAGAAAATTACTGTTCAAGGACAAAATCTTTTTCTTGTTCCCTATTATGGTCAAGTTTTTTAAATCTTTCCAATTTGGTCATGCTTAACTTCTCAACTGCTCAACTTCACTCATTGTTCGCCACATGCCCATTGCAAGTACATAACTTTAGTTTTGAGTTTTAGCTTAAATTACTAATATACCCTCATTTATTTAAATGTAAATACTCTCAATTTCTTATCTCTCTTCTCTCTCATCTCTCTCATCTCTCTTCATCCTCTCTCACTGTCATCAGATCTAACACTTTCTTTTACCAATCATAACACGATATCACTATAATCAAATATAAAAGATAAAAAATGTAGCAGACTTAATATACCAAATGGTCAATACATACTTAGTAGAAGACTCTGGCGAGCAGCAGCATCAGATTCCGGCGAGTAGCACTAAAGTGTCACTTGTACATGTAATGGAATTAACAACCCATTCTACATCGGTATGATAAGAGATAAAAAATGTTTCGGGTTAAACCAACCCGACCCATTTGACCATCCTCTACATCATTCGCTGCTCCGCCATGGCCTAGTGCTTTTTTTTAGAACGGCAACTATTATAAAACCAACTAGCAAGAAGCTAGAAAAAGAATTACAAAGAGATCAAATAGGGGTGTTGCAACCAACTATCCCAACTAAAAGTACAATTACATCTAGAAAGGCACCAAGTGAAAGAGCGCGAAACAATATCGTCAAAAATAACATCTTTACGAGGGGCTTTCGACGAGAAGAGCAACTGATTACGAAACATCCATACGCTCCACCAAGTTATATAAAGAACTCCTTCCAGCAAATCTTTAACTTTAGAGCTTAATCTGATGGAATTGAACCAATTAAGCCAATCAGCATATGAACCAAGGGGCGTCCATGATAGATTCCACCAGCGGCATACGAGCCTGACGATATCCGTAGCCAATCTGCAACTGAAGAACAATTGCGAGGAATCTTCCTCAGCAGAGGAGCAAAGCGGACATAAAAGATCAGAAACTAGGACACCACGATGTTGTAAATTGGATCGAGTAGGCAACCGATCCAGGAAAACCTTCCAAGCAAAAACATTTATTTTTATTGGAACATATTAAAATCACAAGTGCATTTGTTGATCATCTCTTTATCACACGCCGTGTTTCCTATAACTAAGCCATCACCACTAAAACGAAATAAATAAAACAAAGAAAGAACTAGTTATATCAAATTATGTCATGGTATATCATGAATAAAACACATATACACCGTTGTAACGATTTATGCTATTTTGTTAACATGGCACCTAAAATAGATGTAAACAAACACAGAGTATAACACATATGGGCAATGTCAATTAAAAAAACATAAATAAGAAATGTGTTTCAGAATTCATAAATATAAAGTTCACTTTAACCTACTAGTGACAAGAAACAACGACCAAACACCACATTTATTTCGAGGGATAAATAAATCAACCAAAGAAACAACTAAGAAAAATCCATGTAAAACAAATGAAGGAAACGAATCAAATCTTTGAACAGAGCTAAATTATTAGTTTTTTGAATTCCAAACTTCTAACCATTTAGCAATCCAAATATCGTCGACATAAGTGTTGGTCAAAATCAAAATCATATACTTTCTTTTTTTTAGTGACTTTTGACGACAGGCTTGGTGGCCAAAAGGTTCGATTCATGTGGACCCTTGATTAACAAAAGAAAATGAAGAGGATAAACGTACAATTGAACATAGCTACGTGAAGCATACACAAATCGTTAAATTTACCGTTGAACCATCCTATGTCCACAATATTCACAGCCGGAAAAGCCTTGTAAATCAGAAAAAATAAATCTGGAACAATCAAACCTTAGTTTGCCGATGAGAAATATTACAAGAATGAAGTAATCGAATAGATGTGTCTTTAATACTTCTTATTTTTCGTAAATAAAGGCATATATCGTCGGATCTTGTGGTAGATCTCTGAAAGTGGTGTTGTGGGAATGAGAATAGGTGGGTGGTTAGTGTTTTGATTGATAGAGAAGAGAGAAAAATGAATCTGGCAACAGTTATAGATCAAAAAGTGAGAAAAATGTGTTTGACCAATTTTTATAGAATGCCTATAATACCCTTTTATCTTTTTGAGATGTTTATTTATTTACAAAAATAATATCTTGCATTGATATGATGTACATTATGCATTATATAAAAAAAATTAAATTTTTAACCTAATAAAAAAAAATTTAAAAATTGTTATCCAATAGTGGAACCGATCAAAACCCAAAATTTACAATTTAAAAAGACTACGTATATTTAAAAGACAAAATACTCAACCACTCGGGTGGAACAGTTTCTGACGTGTTGGTAATGGTAGAATGTTCCTGCAAGTATAACAGATCATCAACTACAATATATTAAAAAAAATGACGAGAAAACAAGAAAAACGAATAAACATACATAAAATTATAAAAAAAAACTATTTTTCTATCTGTATCTGTTAGAATAAACAAAACTCTTTTAATAGTGTTTCTGTAATACCATACCATAGATAAATGTAAAATACAAAAAAATATGCCTTGTTTTATTTCTTTTTAGTACAAACAAAGTCTCTTTTCTTTTGTTTTCTCTATAAAAAGAATCTTTTTACATGAATAAAAACAAAAAATAAATAAAAAAAACTGTTTTTCCTCTATAAAAACCAACAACAACAAGCAAACACATAACTACAAGAAATATTCATTGTTATATATCTGTTTCTCTTTTTTAGCATAAAGAAACTAACTTTTTTCTATAAAAAATGTTTTTTACAAGAAATAAACGAATAAAACGTGTTTTTTCGCTATAAAAACGTAGAAAAAACACGATTTTTCTTATTTATTTAAAAACGTTTTCATAAAACGATACTATAAGAGACAAATGATATGCATTTTTTTTTAATTTATATACTACTGTAACTAATGAAGCATGTACCTCATTTTTTTTATTTTGATGTGACGGCTGATGATTTTTTTGAAATGTGTGAAGGTGAGACTGACAATTAATGCTTTTATAGGGAGGGTTGTTGGGTGGTGTCTAGGGTTTCATAGTCTAGAATCTTCTTTCCGTTTATGTCCGTGTATTCAAACATATTACCGTATACCATCAGACTAAAAGTAGAAGCTAGGCTTTTGTTGTTTTCGATGAAAAAACAAATTAACAAAATTTATTCATCTCATCATCATCATTCCCTTTTTGTTAAATCTTTATTAAACTCACGTGATAGATTCAAATGATACCAAAATCTTACTTTGATTTGTCTAATACTTGGATCTTAAATGTTCATATGGGTTAAGTTTCATTAACTTGAGAGAAAAGAGGAAGTATGAAAGGGTCAAAAGTTGACAATCGGGAGATACTAATATGGACGAACGAAATATATCCTCAGTGAAACTATATAAGTTTATGAATTGTTTCGATGTGAAAATCTCATCACGATATCTATATATACAACATTATCTAAAATGTTTAAGTGTTAAGTTCCGTTCCAATACTCCTATACACATGCAAATCCAGTTCTTCGTATACTCAACACACTTTTATGTGCCATTGTACGTGGTTTTGAATTGTGAAACTGAAGAGACATATCAAACGTTTTTTTCAAGGAAAATATATTTAAATATAAAGAAAGAAACAAAAAAAATGATTACAAAGATCCAAAACAAAACTCCTAATCCCATAAGTTGTAATTGTGTCTATTAGACGTCGACATGAGCATATACGAGTGGTAGCAAGGAGGTCGAGGACGCAGCCCACAAACCATAAAAATTACTACGTGAGAATGTAGACATCTAAGCAAACTATACAAAAAACCCCATGATGACCATATGTAAAAAAAAGAAAATTGTATCTTTCGAGCATATTTTTTATCCAAAAGTTTATCTGTGGTCATTTATTCTCAGACTCTAAGCTTTAAATATTTTGACACCGACGTAATTACTTGATGAAAATGCCATCACAAACTAAGTTTAATCGAACAACTAGACGTATGCGGATAAATACCCATATAATAGGTTTTGACGTTTAAAGAAGAATAATGTTCAATAATTTGAACAATAAAACCATGAGAAGAACGTCAGGACTAATGTAGGGTTTAGGAAGATCCTTTGTCGCTAGAAAATAAACATAGTTTGATTAGTCAACAACATTGTTTTGTCGAGGAAAAGGTGACAAATTATATAAATAAATAAATTTGTTGAATAAGAACCTCACGTGTTTTTATCACATGTGGATCACTATATTATGAATCATATCTCAGTCCTCGTATCTTTGTGATGAATATACTAGGATATTTCTTCTTATGTCATACTTAGTTTCACAAATGTATACGAAGTTGGGCATTTAATATTACGGTATCCAAAGTTGTATCGACCTATCTCACCCATGTACACATTAAACCAGTCGCTGATTTAAAATTAACTAAACCCGTATTTGTATATTATCACGGAATTTTATATCGATAATTAAAGTTTCTATTTTGAATTTACAAAAACTTTAAAACTTAGTCAAGTTTTTCAACTTAGGTCAACCTGGTTTAACGAAAAATTAACGGTTTAATCTTGTTTTCAAACAAGCAAAAGTCCGGTCATATCTGGCCTGGCATCCCAGCCGGTTCACGAGTCAACCGGTTCAACCCATAGGGTTAATCCGAGTTTTAAAACATTTGTTATACTTTTTAACCAAAACAGTAAACACCGATTTCGAACATAGTGTGACTAATTTACTTACTGAGAACTTAAATAAGGAAACTGAGGATTTAAAAGAGACTTACAAAGATCTTTTTTTAATAATTAAAAAGACACGAGTTGAGACGAAAGACCATAATGTTTCTCTGATTGCTCAAATAAACAAAAAGTCAATTGAAAATGCTAATTTGAAAGCTCAGGTTCAAGAAAATATTTTTTCAATTGTTGCTTTTAAAAATGAATTAAGAAAGTTAAAGGAAATAGCGTGGATACTATAGTTTGCAAAACCATCAGTCTCCATTCTGAAACCAATAAGTTGTTAGTTAACCGACTGCGTTTAATATGAATGATTTAAATTTTCAAAATTACGGGTTGCCTCCCAAGTTGATTGATGCGTGAATTCTTTTAAACAATTTTTATTCAAGCTTTAAATAATAAAACTCGATTATCGATGTCTACACGCACTAACGGGCAGAGAAGCGAGTCGTAGGTAGCGTAATATTGGTAAATTCGAGGTCGTCCCAAGAGCCAGTTGCAATTAATTTTAATTTGAAAAGTGTCACGTTTGAAAATGGTTTTTAATTGATTGATAAAAATTACAGGAAAGTAAAATGAGGAAATTAAAATTAAAAAAGGTATCAGGTAGAGAAAGCGTGCTAGCCTAGCCATTTCATTGTTATTGTCATGCTCATGTTTCATGCGCCACATTTAATTACTTTGTTTTATTAGCTTACTCCTTGTCTTGACATGATTCTAAATGGGCCACATATATCGGTGTGTTTTAGTCCAAGTAGATCTTTGGCCCTTTCCACTTGATGTGTGTAAGGTTTTCTTGCCATCTTCCCAGACATACAAGGAACGCATTTTTCATAAGCCCTAAGGTCAGTTGAATTAAAAAGTCCATCATGTTGCAACTTCTCAATACGATTCTTGCTAATGTGTCTAAGACGAAAATGCCACAAGAGAGAAAAGTCCAATTCAAACTTTGCACTTTTGTTGCTTACAGCATACATAGAACTAACATTTGTATAAGAATCAGACAAATTAATTTCAAAAATATCATCCTTTGGGATAGCAATAAAATAAACAATAATATTTCTAGAAACTAAAATTGTATCATCAACAAAATGATTAACAAAACCGTCATCATACAAACGAGAAACTGAAATTATCCCTCTTGCAATGGAGGGAGCATAATGACAATTGTTCAAAACAATCACTAATCCACTTGGGAGACATAAATGAAAAGTCTCAATTGCTTCAACAGCTTCACGTTGACCATTGCCCACGTACAAGCTAATTATTATTTTCGATAATTTAATTCTTAAAAGAATTAACTAACCAATTAATTACTAATAAGACTAAGATCTAACTTGACCTCCCACTTATAACCGGAGGTCTGACCAACGTATAAACAAGTAGGGCAAGAGGTAAACGACGAGCGTTAATTGCATAAAATGCAACCCTTAGTTTTATGAGACTTATGACATTTAGTAACTCTTATACTAATGGCAATGCATATTGCGTCTCATCTTATTCCTCGGGTCCGAGGTCTAACCAGGTAACTTGATTTAAGTTGACCAAAAAAGAACGTGCAAAAATTGATAAAGGTCTGACCAATGAAAAAAAATCGCCATGGGTTGGAAAGGCCCTGAGGTCTAACGAGAGGTCAATCCAAATGCACGTGTTCTTAATTTGGCTGGCATAGACTTAAAATTTCACATAGGGTATACACATAAAATGTGGCAAAACGTGTACAAGAAGCATGCAATACATCTTGTAGCACAAGTTAAAAAAAACATTTTGTTAACTTTTTTGGTGTACACATCATTGAGTCAAAGGTTCTCGGTAGCTTCATTTGGACGCACAAAGAAGCGGAGAAACAGATATTTGCGAAGCATATTAAAAACCTGACTTCTTTTGGGTGCATTAGCAGCCCGCCTTAAACTTCTCTTATAGTTTGTCTACAATGGGTAGCCGATTTTACAAGTGACTAAATGATGTGTTTTATGTTAAGAAACCCCTTTTGTTAACATCAGTTTTATATGTGCTAATATCGCGAGAATAATTACAAATTGATCAAACCCTATATTGTATTACTACATGTGTCCAAAGTACCTAGATCGCCACATCCATCATATAGTATAATTGCGTGAGTCTTAAGGCTGGATAAGAATAGAATAACATGGCAGCTTAATTAACTTTTAATTTTAATCTATTCTTCTTATTAACCAGTAATATTAGTTTAGATTCTAGGTCTTTATTTATTATTTATTGCAAGCATTACATAATGTTGCCATAATTTTCCAATAAAACAATTAATAAAATATTTTCTTATGCAGCCCTAGCGTGTTTCTAGTAGTTTGTATCCCATAAACACCAAACGAGTTTACTCGTGATGCCACTGTTGTTCTTTTTCTTATCTCGACCTTAAGACTCACGCAATCATACTATATGATATATGTGGCGATCTAGGTATCAAACTTGAGGTATCAAATTGGAATAATCATGAAACTTAGGTGATGTTTGTTTATTAAGAGGCTCTGAATATGAATCTGATTCGCGCATCTGAATATGAATATTCGATAAAAAAAAGTTTGAATCTGATTTCAATCTTAATATGAATAAGTGGTTGGGAAATCTGAATAAAATAAAACTGTTGTTTTGTTAAAAATATCTAGATGTATTAAACTATAGTTTTTACAATTAAAATATAAAACGAATCCATTTGGAGAAGAAATAAACTCCATTAAATAAAAAACAATTTTATAATATAATCAAACAAAAGTTTGAATTGAACTTTTTAAAACGATCAACTAAATGAGTTGCGTAAGAATTATGATGTATGAGCCTGAAACCTTACCATACAGTTTGAGCAAAATATAAATTGACACATATCATCTTATACATTCTTTATTTAATAAAACATAGGCAATAAAACTATTTAATACTTTGTTCAAATTGTAAGATATGGTT
>BQNB010090356.1:0-27165 GCA_026074375.1 Tanacetum coccineum | reverse complement strand
TCTTAATTTTAAAACTGACAATCCTCGCGGAAAAGTAAAACGTCATTACGAACAACTTTCATGTTTCGCCGGAAGGCTGAAACGGGCTCGAAAGTGCTCAAATCGTTTAATTAATAGATCTGTCAGATTTAATATATTAAAAATAACCTATTTTTCTACTAAAGTGTATATTTCGATTTCGTTCCAGTTTCTTCGTTATTGGGAGTTAAAAGTCCCGTTTTATATCAAAACGTCCGTCAAAATATAATTTGTTATATTTTGTACACCAAAGTCTAACTTTTCAACATCTCGAACTCCGAATCCCACGTTCTATTTTCTGGTCAAAATGTACCGTTACAAAAACGCGCCAAAGTCCGTTTTTAACTCAAATCTTATCTAAAATGTGTCTCTTATGGCTTATAGATTAATATCAATTCCCGTTTTAAATATTAATATCACATTTTACTTAGACGTCGCAAGTTTATTAGATTTTCATCACATATAACAATTAATCGATAATATAAACGAAATTAATCGAATACTTTTAAATTAAACGCACCCTTTTTCGGTGTCAACACAATCAACGCACCCGTTTCCCGTGTTACAAAACCAAACGAACTCATTTCCGTTGCAAACCAAACCCGACCAAACAACCCGACGCCCCGGCTGTCCCCGGCTGTTTCGCAGCCAAACTCACGCACCCGACCCGGCTGATGGACAGCCAAACGCACCCTTGTGCGTGGCTGTTAAGCCAAACGCACCCTTGGGCTGTTTTGACAGCCAAACGCACCCCTTGTTGTTATAATACAAACCAAACGCATCCCCCCCCCCCTTAGGCTGACCCGAAACCCAAACCAACCCAAACCCGACGTTTCCTCCCCCCGGTTGTCCCGGCTGTGAAACCACCCCGAACGCACCCTTGGGCTGTTTATATTCAAACCAAACACGCCCTTGTTGGGTGGCTGCCACCCAAACCCACCTTAGGGTGGTGGCTGTCCCACAACAAACGCACCCTTTTCGGGTGGTTTTACAAACCCAACCCGACATCCCTCCCCGGCTGTCAACAGCCAAACCCGACGCGAACCAAACCCACCCTACGTGTTGATTCTAGCAAACCAAACACACCCTCGTGGTGTTACACATAAACCACGCACCCTTAGTGCCATTATTAAACCCGACGCACCCTTGGTGGTGGTCGGTGGCGGCTGTGATGATGATGACGGTGGTATGGGTCGCGGTAATGGAGTGGAGAGAGTGGTCACGAGGTGGTGGAGATGGTGTACGGTGGCATGGCAGCGGCGTGGTGGTGGTGACAGTGAGGACGCGTGAAGGCGCGTGGGAGAGTGGATCGGATAGATCCGGTTATGGGGATCAATTTTGGTAATGGTCGGAAAAGACCGCCGGAAAAGTTTTCCGGCGGCGGCAATGGTGGCCGGCGGTGGCGGGAGCTCGCCGGAGAAGATGAGGGGGAGAGAGAGTTGTATAAGAGAGTGTGTGTGTTTATATTTTGTAAGAAATGAAAAAAATATAATAAACTTTTATATATATAATAAAAGTTTAAAAAAAATGATAAATGTTTAATAGATTAAGGTTAGTTATGTAAATAGTTCACAGGGACCAAATGTGTAACTTTCGAGTAATATTTTGTAAAATAGTGGTTCGGGACTCGTTTGAGCGACTTAACGGATGAATTAAAATACGAAACTTGCGCCATTGTTTTCCAAATCATTTTTCTGATAAAAATGAGTATTTATTTGATAGTATTTCATAAATATTTTCCTAACATTTATAAAGATATTCGTTATTTATTTGGTGAACCGGTTTCGTCTCGTCCGAAAGTAAAAATAGAAATAAATTTTTAACCCGTATATTCGCGTTTTTCAACAAACGCTTTAATTAAAATGCTAAGTATTTTATTAAATATTTTTATTTAATAAAACGTGATAATTAAATATAATTTAATTATTTTTGTGTTTCTAAAATCTTTCGAGGGCATTTCAGTCACCTTCTGACTGTTTTTGGGTCTCGGTCAAAACTAAAAAGTTGTCAGGAATATCATTCCACATCAAATTGCTTTAGAGTCCGAGTCGTGAAAACGTGATTTAGATGGTCGTTCTTATAAGTCAAGTCAGACCCTAAAAGTCAAAGATTGAAATCGTCATTCAAAATTTCGAAAATTCTCGGATGTTACATTGAGGGTAAGCAATAGCTAAGTATGAGGGGATTTAATAACGCTCCAAATATACATAAAATATCCCTCTTAAATATGTGAAATATGTATATTAATATATTAAATATTGTATGTTTAGTTGCTTATTTGTGTAAAGTGTGTTTCAGGACCAAAGATAACCAAAAGGACAAAAATTGCCAAAGTTATCCGTCAAATATGATAACAAGCGTTAAAGATGGATCTAGAAGAGAATTAATGAAGATATTTAATGAAAAAGAGCCAAGTGCGACGCACTTCTGAGGAAGTGCGGCGTACTTCAGCACGGGATCAATACAATAAATATTACAGCCAAGTACGGTGCACATTTTAGAATGTGCGGCGCACTTTTTAGAATATGCGGCACACTTAGCACTGCAGTAACTCCAAAATATTATGGCTTGCATTGAAGTGGATACTCTTCACTCCCCCAAAACTCACGACTCATAGGCTATATAAAGGACCCAAATCATAGCATTTTCATATCATTCTCGTCTCAATTCACATATCATTCTATCAACAATCAAAGAAGTTCTCTCAAGGATAAGTTTGGAAGAGTTTTAGGATTTGGAGTGAACTCACTCATAGTTCATCCAAACCCTGGGTTGTAATCTATTTTAGAGAGTGTTAATAAGGTTATTTCGATGCTATAAGCAATTGTGATAGAATCGTTCATAGTTTCCGAGTTTTCACTATTGAATATAACAAAAGTTCTTGGGAAATTCGTGTGAAATCATCAAGCCTTGCTCTTGAATTTGGTATAATCTTGTTTCTCTTGGGAATCATGATTCTTTTTGAGTTTGTTATAATCATTATGTGTTTAATTGTTCTTAATATGGAGTAGTTTTATCATGTTTATTTGGGACTTATGAGAGTCGGGGGATTAAACTTGGTTTTGACTAACAATTTTGGTAAATGATAAATATAAACTTGATGTTTATATACTTAGATCCTTGATAATCATTTGATCACTCACTTAGCTTGGATATAGGTCGAAAGACTCCAACTTTATGTTTAATTTTGAGGTGTTTGTCTATGACAACTCGGTATTGACTTTGTGAGGATTAGTCAATAAAATGATCATCATCCCAAGTATATGAATGTTTAATGCTCACCCCCATGTCTAATAAACATGGTTGAGAAAGTTTATCTTTGTTATTTTCCAAACATGAATCGATCTTAAAGCATTTTTCATAATAAAGATTAAAGGCCGAAATGATTCCTTATTATGTTTAAATAGTTAATCTTTTAAATAAACTAACCGTTCATTTATCCGATTAAACTTAAATTCATGAACTCATTATCATTCTAATTTTGTCCTCTATTACTCTTGTCTCCCAAATAAACATCGCTTTTATAATCTTGAAATCCGTTTACCATTTATCTTTAAATTCGTGACAAATTTAAAGATAACTTCTTTGTAAAACTAACTGACTTTTCTAAGATACACCAATCCCATGGAACGGGCCTGGTCTTACCTTAGATTCGATACTATAAACGGGGCTTTATACTTTACCAGTGTGTTAGTTGGAAAACCGGATAAAACTAGTCTTATAAATTTAAAGCTTTCATAACACATCAGTGATCTAGTTAGGGTTTTGGTATACTTCCAAGTGGAAGTTCTTAGTGGTCTTAGTAAATTTTAGTGATCCTAGTTGATCTTAGTAATCTTAGAAAAAAGTCAAATCACAGGTTCTTAGGGGTGGTTTCCAAGGGCGAAATATCATAGGGAGTAGCTCTTCTTTGTGAGTGTTGATCTTTGTGCATGTCGGTAGAGTGAAGTTATATATGGTTTATAGTACACCATAAGGATTATATTAGAGTAATAGTATAGGTGTCATGGATTCGGAACTGGACGTACGGATGGTATAAACCCCCATCCCAAACCAGTACATATCGTGGTCTGTCTGTCTCTCTATCTATCTATCTACTTATTAGTTGTATGGTTATGTAGTTCATTACACCACTCGGTTTCTTAAAGATTAAAGTTTCATAAACTTTGAAGAAGTCAAAAAGACTATATTCACCCCCTCCCCCTCTACAGTTCTACATAAAATTCTAACCTCTCATTATCCGCTTATGAGCCGTTATCTTGAAATGTGCTCATGTGCCATTGATTCTACGTAATTTTAGGAATTTAAATCCAAGTGGTGGAGGGATAATGTTGTGCGGGTGTCTAATGGGCGACATGATTGAAACAGCTAGCCACGTTAACTCATGGGACAATACGCATATATATATGATACACACATAGTCCCTATTATGCATGAAATATGTTAGTTCTTAGGTTATAGTCTAGGTCAAACTACCTAGTTCTCTATAACCAATGGCTTTGATACCAATCTGTCACACCCCGTCTATGGCGGAAACACGAAGTGTAATGGACGGAATCGTCATAACACATTGATATATATAATAGAGAAATTCAAAATGAATTCATACAACGTATCATGACGTGGCCCGACACATAAGGGAACTTGTGTCGTGACTAGTCATTTCCATGACAAACATAGTTAAATAAAAACATAGAGTTTAAGTCCTATAACACGAGATAAGTCTAGAACAAACTATGTCCGCTAAGGGTAAACTAGGTGCGATAAATGATAATAAGTCCAACAAAATCACATTGCACAATTTCTACATAAGGCCTCCTTAGTGGTCTCGCTAGAATCTTGAAACTCTTGACTCTTTAATCATTTGTATTACCTGAAAAGGATACTCGAAAGCGTCAACACAGGGTTGGTGAGTTCGCAGGTTTAGTATAACATAAATTTTGTTGTGAAGTACGAGTAGGACATATGTGAACGATATATATATGCAAGCACTTAATGTAACACACAATGGTACAAGTGAACCTCATAACACGAACAACACAATAGTCCGGATTATATTTACCTAAGGTCAAGAATTTAAGGGACTAAAGTTGGTCTAAACGACTAGTATATCAACTACAAGGGTGGGGGCGTCAACCTGATAGTACTATCAATACCTCTTCGTCGGCTCCAACCTGGAGTTAAATAGTTGTGAAAGAATAACGAATAACACATTAAAGCATATATTTCAATACGAACGCATATCCTGTCCAAAAAGTATGAAAATTAGTATAGCACAACATAAAAGTATAAAACATTTTGAGCATCATCCCCCCCCCACCAAGTATGAAAACAAGGCCATGAAACTCACCTTAGCACGTAAAGTAATTTTGTCAATAAAGCAAGTCTTGATGCAAACGGTGTGATCTAACTGCGACCTAAATCAATCAGACGCCTTAAGGACACAATGATATGTTCTATATGCACATGAGTTTGAGAAGTTATATCACCCATATAAACTTGTAATATAGTTTTATAAAGTTTTACAAGTGAAAACATTTAGGAAAATGATGAAACATGAACTTTTCTTGTTTAGTTCTAAAAACAACTTCTACCAGAATTCATGACCCGACTTCAAAAGACCATAACTCGCTCAATATTAATGGATTTTGATGAAACGAATTCTAAGACTTAGCCCTATGTGTTACCTTTCCAACCATTATTAGTACACTCCCTGATTCAAATTTTAAGACCTTCGAACGGTTACAAGACGCATGTGTTAACAACTACAGCTGTTGGACACTTATTTTCATAAATGCGTTTTAAAATACCAAAACAACTCTATAAATCATAAATTATAGATGGAAATATTCTTAATACATTTAAGTATCTTGTGGTTAAAATAGATTTACCAAAAGTATCTAGTAAGATAGTTAGAAAACTTTAATTTCATAAACAATTTTTAAATCGAATTTAGCAAAAAAATCTAGTATGGTGATATTAAAAGAATGCATGACATGCTAAATAAGAGTATAATGAGTTTTTTGGGACACTTTCACATAATGTGGATGATTATGATGGTTGTGAAGTGATCATATACCAGCCCAAAAGCTTAAAAACCTTAGAAATGCACCACCAAAACCATAGAAATCCTTAGTAAACCCTTAGAAAAGCTTTAAACCTTGTTATACCACCTTCAGATCATCTAAAAATAAGAGTATAAGTATTTTTTTTTGTTGTGTGGGTATATAATTAGTTTAATTTATAGCAAGAGTTGGGAAGGGTCAAAGAATGCTTTCACCATGACTTGGTCTTATTACACTAAACAGGAAAAAGCAACATTAGGAAGGGAGAGGCTTATTGAGGCATGGGTTGGAATGGAGACAAAGGAGGGAGAAGAGTGACCTTGTTTTGTGGCTTTATGCTTAATATAGTTGGGATACTATAGGAGAAACAAGGTTAGAAAGTGAATGTTGGACTATCCCAAAGAGAGGAGGCTGGTTTTAGAGGTGAAAAAAGGGAGGAAAAAGTTTTTTTGAAAGTGTATAAGTGTTTCTGAAAGGTGGTGAATAGTTTTGGGTATGTTGTGCATGCATGCATGTAAACAAAGATACAAGAATGGAAATCATGTGTAGAAAATAAATTTGAATGCATATGATCCCTAAAATGATTATGAGCATATTAAGTTCTTGCTTAGTGTAGACTAAACCTTAGTCTAGTGACGTAAAATGTCTAAAGATGGTTCTCGTAATGCGTAGGATAACCTAACGGTTAAGTGTAAAGTCTATTATTTACTTGTTTAGAATAAAACGTTCTAGTTTATGAATAAAAGTTATCCAGAAATTATCGGTTGTCACACCGTCTTCGCAAAGGTAATCATTCATGAAAGATTTTTTATATTCCATTGCCATATTTCATATTTATGAAAACAATTATTTATATAATTAATGCGCGTAGAAAGGAAATTTAATCACAGTTAATTGCTTAAGTATGAGTAAAAAATGTGTCATAAGGCATGCATTAAATATGTGTACAATTTTTCCATATGAGTCTTCTCTCTTAAGAACTCATTTTAACCTTACAGATTAACTGATTGGTAAAAGATCAATCAAGTTTCCAAAAAATGATTCTCTTTCTTGGACTACATCTTAGCATTCATAGTTTTGAGTCATTTATCGGATTCAAGATTCGATAATGCATCTATGTGGTTAGCATGTTCACCATGATCCTCTAACTCATATTCTTTAGCATTGATATAAAAACATATCACTCAGGTGCTTGAGGTATCCTTGCAGATTTATGAATGAGAGTTACATCATTCTGTGGTTCAACATTTACATATTTAGCCTAAGTATGACATTCGCTGGTGCATTTAGAAGATTTTGTATTTTGTTATTGTATCTCTTCTAGATTTATAGATGCTCCCACTTGCTTCTTGTAATTATAGATATTCTCCAAACACTCGGCATCATGAGCATTAATAAATTGGTATCATTTGGGACATACAAAATACATTGACAATCCTCAACTCTAGATTGTTAATGACACGCTTCATAAGATATTAAAAAAATCACAACTTCAATCAAGACAATAGGATTCATCCCATTCCATAAATTGATGGTGTCATAGTTACCTTCTAGGTTGGAGTCATATTGAGTATATGCACGACATACTTAATTTTCTAACATTGATAGCTTTGGAGGTAGAGTAGTTAAAGTTACTAAAAATCAAACAATATCAATAGAGTTTAATGTAACACATTGACATGCCAGAAGGATGTGGTAATCTATGAGAATTGGGATTGTGAGACTATACTACAATTCCTTAGATAACTTAATGCTCTTTGGGTTACATACTTGCCAATTGGATTAAACCGAACTGCGTCAATAATATATTCAAACCGATTGCATGCATTATATCATAAATTATTGATCAAGTCAATGACTTCATATGTATGTCCTTGTTAGAATTAATAGTATATTTTACTAGGCCCGTATTAGATTAGTTTAGTTTAGGCCCATTTAGATTATAGGTTTTCTATGTTTTCTATATATTCTCATGTAACCTATTTTATCATTATCAAGGCAATACAATGTAATCTTTTGTCTATTTTGCATGTCCCCCAACTCTGTTTACATGGTATCAGAGTTTGGATAAATTAACATTAGGGTTTGGATTTTAGGGTTTAGTTTCAATTAGGGTTTCGGGTTTAGTTGTGAAGAATGGTACCCAGTAAGTACTCATCAATTTTGGGAGCACCCAGAAAGTTCTTGAATTGCAAATCCTTAAATTTTGTCGTTGGAAAACCATTCAAGCGCCGCCACTCTCAACCGACGCGCCATCGTTGTTTGGTGATTCCAATCACAGTCTAACCAGATCCCAGATAGCAACTTGTTACGGCTTTAGTTTTGATTCAGGTTTGGTAAATTTAAATTATCTTTGTATCTTGGGTTATAGGTTTCTTTTTTTAGTTTGGGGTTCTAAATGAAGTATTACATCAGGTTAGTTTAAGTTTAATCCTAATGAATTCTAATTATTGGTTTTGGTTTGGACTATGGAGGATAATTGATTATGATCTTGGTTTTGAGAATATCTTTGGCTTTTGAATGGAGTATCTGACATAGTTTAGTTTTATTATCAGTTATAGGTTTTATGTGTGACCATAGGTTGGTGATTTGGTTAAGAATTTTTATTTGAGGTTGAGAGAATTGTTTCGAATCCATGGCTGCTAGTCTGCTGTTGTTAGTTATTAAAGTTTATAATCAATTTGAGTCCCGATTCTAATTTGGTTACAAAGAGTGGTTTGAGTCTCATACGAATTAGGTTTCTATTTTAGCGGATTGTTATGTTGAATTTTAGTTTAAGGCAAAACACATATTAGTACCCTAAACTTTGCAAAGTGGATCATCCAGTACCTTGAACTTTTAAGGGTGCAGAATGGTACCCTAAATTTGAAAAAATGGAATTTCTACTATCATATACTAATTAACTCAACAAATAATTGTTTTTTTCTTTCTAAAAATCATTTTAGTAAAGTATTTTGTAATTAATAATTTACAGTAAAATTTTGGCTAGGTAAATATATATTTTCCTAAAATTTAATTACTTTTTATCTTTTGAAAATTAAATAGTATTTTAATTAGTTATTTAGAATATAAATAATGTATATGTAGCATTGATTTCTAAAATATTTCTAGCGCGCTACTTTTAATATATCTTTAAATAATATTATTCAAGGTTGCAAAAATCATGAATCGTTAGCCGGTCGGTCGACCACCTTGTAGCTTGTAATCGGTCAAGGCGTGATTAATCGGCGATTAATCGGATTGGCATTTTTGGCAAATTTTAGGTATTTCCAGCAAGTTTTGTGTATTTCCGTCGAGTTTTAGATATTATTGGCAAGTTTTTTTCTAAAAAACAACTTGTAATAGATTTAAACAGTTAATATAAGTGATCAAAACAAGTTTACGGTGAGTTTTAGGTACTTCCGGCAAGATTAAAAGTATTCCAGAAAGTTTGACCACCGTTGACCACTTTTGATCGCCGTTGACCAGGTTGACCTATTTGTATGACCCTGTTACATTAATCGGCAAGGTTGGTGGCCTTGTAACGTCTAATCGGCGATTAATCGGCCTTGTAGACCTTGTTTTGCAACACTGATATTATTAAATTTTTGTTTCAAATTGTTTTTGATAAACTTATAACTAATTATATAGGAGTTCTGTAATTTTCAATTTAAATATGGATATGAAGAAATAAATAGTCAAATTGTTATTGTCTCAAAATTATTTGAAATGAATACTTAAGTATATAATACAGACATATGTGTATCAAAAGTAGTACAGTAAATTAACTTTCTATAAAGTATTATTTCAAATATATATTTATTTTCAATAACTAAATAAAATATCATATTAATAAAAATAAAATTAATTTTCTTTTAATTAATAATGTGAATTTTAATTTTTTTAATTAATATAATATTATATTTAGCTATTGAGAATAAATATATATTTGAAATAATACTTTATAGAAAGTGAATTACCGCACTACTTTTGATACATAGATTCTCGTATTATATACTTAAGTGTATCTTTCAAATAATTTTGAGACAATAACAATTTGACTATTTATTTCTTCATGTGCATATTTAAAGAAAATTACAAAACTCCTATATAGTTAGTTATAAGTTTATCTAAAAGTTAATTGAAACAAATATTTAATAATATATTATGAAGATATATTAAAAGTAACGCGCTAGAAATATTTTAGAAATCAATGCTACATATACATTCTTTATAATAATCAATTAAAATACTATATTAATTTTAAAAGATAAAAATAACTAAATTTTAGGAAAATATATATTTACCTAGCCAAAATTTTACTATAAATTATTTATTACAAAATACTTTACTAAAAGGATTTTTGGAAAGAAAAAAAAACAATTAATTATTGAGTTAATTAGTATAGGGTACTAGAAATTCCATTTTGTCAAAGTTTAGGGTACCATTTTGCACCTTTAAAAGTTCAGGGTACTAGATGATCCACTTTCCCAAGTTCAATGTACTAATATGTGTTTTGGCCTTGGTTTAATCCCTGATGAGATTAAACTAAGGTCTGTCTTCAATTTTGCTTAATGATCTGTGAAGGTTTTTAATGTGTCTTTGTTTGATCCTCGTGAGATAAGTTTTGAGTTCGGTCCCTGGAGAGACCATATGATTTTGATCCAGTATCTTGGTTAGTTGAGACCTGTTCAGACATGTCTTGTTTCAAGTTGCTTCGATTTTAGATTTTTGGACTCGAATTGAGTTTTAGTTAGTCGAGACCGGTTGGTTGCTTCATTTTTAGATATTATAGTTAGTTGAGACCCGAACATGTCTATCCTGGTTGCTTCTTATTTTGGTTAGTTGAGACCTAATGGTTGCTTCATAAATTGCGTGAGTTGAAACCTATTGGTTGGTTCATATTTTGATTAGATCCTGAGTGAGATCTATGTAGCAATTCGTAATTTTCGGGTCAATATTTAACTCCGACTTTCGTCAATAAATTTAATTTTTCTTAAATTATTATTTTTATGAGTTTTCGGATAGGTTATTCCGCGTACATCGTAAAATGTACATTTAGTATTAACCCGCCTCTCGACTAAATATAGTCGTCTACATGGTTAATGCATTTTTATCTTTTTACTTATGTTAATATTTAACTATTCGTTTTCACTTATTATTATCTTGATTTTAAATGATATTACTTTTATAAGTAATTATGTAAATTCAATCGCGTAAGCTTAAATCGTAAACAATATTAGACTATGATTAGTCTAGGTGTTCTAGAAAATTTATTTTCTTATAGTCATATTTCATATGTACTATTGCTATTTTGCTATTTTATGTAAACATTGTACGTTTTACATTTTACGTAAACTTAAACCTACATTTATAGGTTTTAACAACGTCTACGTACTCCGTTAAACTTATAACTCATCTAATATACTTAATTAGGGTATATTGATAAGTTTTAACATTCTTATAAGCATAGTAATTTTATGTTACCCGACTTTAAGTTTCGTGTCCTAACGGCTTAACATTAGTAATTATCGGGACCAAATTATACCCCGTAGGGTAATAACTTCGCAATGAAGCAAATCAACACATCACCACCTCCTTAGCTTGAGGTGGCATGTGACTAATGAAGTAAAATGACTAAGGTGCTTGTTGTTGGATAAGTGATATCCTAATTAAGACAACTAACTAGCTATATGTACAATTCATGAAACCTACAACTAATTGGTGTCAAGTAAATAAGAAGTGTGTCTATACATAGACTAGTTACAAGGCAAAAGTTGATAAGAGTATAAATATGACCAAACTGCTTATTAATTCATTCTCATATTACACATAAAAAAACTATAGCATTGATATCAAAGAGTTGCAAGTATTTCTTTGAAGATTTCAAGATTGATATAAGAGACACATAAGATTAAAGGATGAACTAGAAGGCTAAGTAAAAGAGCTCTCTAAGGTTATAACAAGTTTGGTTGAAGATTGAAGACTAAGTTGGTGGTTAGAAGACTTAGGATAGTGGTTCTTGTGTTTCTTTTTAGTGTTTCCATCCAAGAATTTGTAAGACTATGTTTATATTTCATGTTTTTCCTTTCCTTTTGATATACTACATACCTTGTACAAGTTTTATAAGTAATATAACATGATTATGTATTATACATACTTGTTAAATCATAAAAATGCAAGCTAAACAAGCCCTAGTTCATTGTTATAATTTTTAGAATCTGATCAGTTGATAAAACGCATGGTCTAGGCAAACTCAGTAGATATTGAACCTTAGGTAAAAATACTAGGTTGTATCCCTATGTCTTTTGATAATTTTGTCGGGTGGCTCGACCCGATTTGATGTCGGATGAATTAGTTATAGCTAAAATGGCAAAGGTGTGTAGATTCTGCACACCTGTAGTAAATGGTAATTATCTCCAAATTTTTGTATTATGACCCCTAATTATGTAAAACTAAAAGTTGTAGATGACTCAAATATCTAACCATTCTCACTGGTTTGAGCTTAATCGAAGTTACGGTTTGAAAATGACGGCCATTTCACCAGGACTAATGTTGGCTCTCCAAAAACAGCCATGATCTTTAATGATGTATCGACCAATATGACCAATTTCCTTAAAAATTAGATTAGTAGGATTTCTAAATCTGTATAGTAGACTTGAGTATGGTCTCGGGGATATAAAAACCTAATCGAGACCTTTTACGGTTTAGAAAATATGGTTACTTGAGCGGGATGTATCTTATTAGTAACTTAATATGAACTAGGATGGTTTAATTTGTAAATTGGTAATTTTTATCAAACCCGAAGTGGTAGGATCCACTTATCGAGAATATGACCCGTTTACCTTCTGTAATTAAATTGAACCGAGACTCGACCATTTTGAACCATTTTCACTTATACCACTTCAATGTCACTCACGTTTTACCAAGAGTTCTTAACGTTTTCATAAAACGTTCGTCTCGTTAATTACTCTTTCACATATAACTTATAAATACTAAGTACTATATTAATAGGGAATTTCATAATCATATGAGGCCTCTATGGGGTGTCGTATCGATGAGTTATGGATTTACGATTTAAAGTGTCCCGGCTCCTCATACGTTCACTACATGACCTCTAAATTATGATAGCCCGAACGATAGTATGATGTTATTTATAAAAGGCAAATAGGCAAACGAAACTTTAGGGATACTTCATTAATATAACAACTTAAGAATCTATGTTTAACATTATAATCAAAGTCAATAACTTTATGTTGGGAATTACGTTTTCCTAACTTAGTACTAACAGTACAAAATGTTAAATACTGATCAGTTAGTTAGTACCGTTTAAGAGATATGTATGAGATATTTTAGGAAAAGATATGTACGCGTTTTGTAAGCCTGTTAGGGTTTATCCTTGGTCTATAAAAGGATCCCTCTTGGCATAGTTAGAGAGACGAACTCAATATATCTCATACAAAATCATATCTCATAGTTAGTAATCTGTAATCACTCAAAGCAGATTAATAGAAATTATTATTTAGTTTTTCATTGTTCTTCTTAGTACTTGTGTTAAGATTCCGCATTAACACATAGTATTCATAATCAGTGTTTCTACATAGTCAACTGTATTTATACATCTTGGCTATCATCCTTAATAGGCTGCAGAGATCTATTCAACAAGGGACTCACAAGTGGTATCAGAGCCTGTGAGAAACTCTGAATAAGAAGAACAATCTTGACACTTAGCTTTTGGGACGACCTCGGATTTACCATCTCTACACTACTCACGATCGGATTATTTGCCCGTTGGTGCGTTTGTTAGGTGAATCGAGTTTTATAAATTTAAAACTTGAATAAAATATATTTTAAAATAAAATACGCATCAAGTTTTTGGCACCGCTATCGGGGAGCTAAAAATTAGTATTAATTTGATTTCTTGTAATTATTTCCATTCTCTCTCTAATATTTTAGTTTTAATCTCTTTTACTTATGAGAACTAGTAGTAGTAACTCCAGGATGGCTACTTCGTTCGCCAATCCTGAAAGACTGTTTTAGGTCCTGAGAAGACAACTTGCCGGCTCCAAGCCACAACAATCTATACTTTTATAATATGAGTCATCTGGAATCAGAATCTGAAGATGTTGGAGAAATAGACATCGAAACCCTCACACTTGAATAGTATCTTACTCTTAACAACACCTGCGAAAGAATAAGCAATCTCGAGAATGCTACATTTAAAATCAAAGGACAACTTTTAAGAGAGTTACGTAAAACTACCTTCTCATGAAGCTCAACTGAGAATGCAATCGAGCATATCGGAAAAGTACTCGAAGTTGCTAGTCTGTTCAAAAAAAATGATTCTGCTCTCCTACGTGTATTCACTTTAACCCTAATTGGGGTAGCCAAAAGATGGTTCGACAGAACATCTCCTAAACATGCAAAGAATTGGGACGAATTAAAACAAAACTTCATCCGAAGATTTTTTTCCACCTACTATGATACTTGAACAATTAGGAGAAATCCGTAATTTTAAGCAAGAAGATATAGAATCATTATTTCACACTTGGGAAAGATATAACGACCTCCTATTTAAATACCCATTTCATGATCTTAACGATAAACAAAATGTAATACTTTCTCTATAAAGGGCTAAAGGGTCTTACTCGAGAATTATTGATTGTAATGGTCTTATTTGGGCTCTACCGCTTCGGGAAAGCGTCGAAATAATTCATTGAATTGGCGATCACTCCAATATATGGCACAATGAGGGAAAGCAAAACACTCCAAACTCCATTCAGGATTATTGCGAAAAAATCAAAGCCCTTATCCATGAAATGGTTAAGCTCAGAGTAGATGTTCGTAAAAATTATACGACAGAGAAATGAAAAGCCTTATGAAGTATTCAAGTATAAGGACTAGTGAGATTAGTTACGACAAATCCTCTCCTAAATCAAACATTCACCCAACTAATCTCAAGGACACATTTGAACACTATCTGAAGGAATCTCTGAAGCAAAGTCATGTTTTGTTGTTGAACTTTTTGAGCAAATGATTGTTGTTTCTCATTTGATTCCATTTTCCTTATTTAGCACAACGAACCCAAGTAAATTTCAACACAAACAATATTCAACACGAACCAAAAATTTCAATCTAAGTTACCAATTACTTCTCGAAAAATCTTTTCGCAATTAAAACCGTTGTCTAACAATTGTACCATTAAAAAATTTATCCTTACACCAAATCTAATACACAAATTTGTCCCTTTTTAAACTTTGTTGATACCACAAAAATTATCCCACAATATCACTAAAAACAAATGAACGCATCCCCTAAAAAAATATCATCCGGCCCAAATCAAATCTGTTCACCAAATATTTTGTTATAAACAACTTGGTACAGGCCCAACACAACTAATAGCTCACACACGCATTTTATATAAAACTCAAACCCTAACCCTAAATATCATACTTACGCCTCTCTTCCACAGATACAACACTCACCAAAAAATAAACACATATAACTTTCTATTCTTCAATTCACAAACCAAATTCTCAAGAAAAATCACACCTCTCTTTTTTCTTTATCTCACTCACACTTAAATCCTTTCTCAACACATTCATACACTCTAATTTGATAATCACCACACAAAACTCAGTCTCAAGCTTGTTACTTTGTTAAAAAAACAAAACATAACTCAGTGATACATGAAACCCGTCACCTTTTTCGGACCACACAAGCTTAAGAAAATGTTGATTAAGGTAGGTTAATTGTTTCTTGTTTTCATTTTTCTTTGGTATACCAAAAACCAAAGGAAAACATGAACACACTTGTTTTTGTGTTTTTTTTTCTTTTTTGAAAATCAATGAAGTGATACTTCAAAAATTGATCTATGATGGTACAATCTTCTTGAAGAAATTTTTTTTCTTGTTCTTTAAATCTCACAAGAAATGAAAAACCAAAACTCAGATCGTTTTCTTTGAGCTTGAGTTTTCAGTTTATGAATCAAAACCAAGATTTAAGCTTTTTGAAAATAAAATCTATGATGAAATTTCTTATCGTGTGAAAGATCTTATATGGTCTATAATGAAACACGAACCAAGAAAAATTTAAGATCTTTTGTTTGATGTTTCCTTTACGTTTTGTTATTTTCTGTTTGTATTTTCTTGTCGTGAATCTATGATAGAGAAGGGTTTTGGAGTTGTCTTGGATTTGTTAGATCTGTGAGGTTGATTTAAGTTTATATCCAGTTACGCATGTGTTACGTTCTTGTTCGATGTTCAAGATCTGTGATGATTAACTCGTTTGAGTGAATTGAGATCAGTTTCCGAGTTTAGATCTGTGATGATGTTACCACTTTTGTGTTGAAGATCTTTTAATATCTTTGAAATAAGAACAAAAAGATACAAATCTGAGATCTTTATGTTACTTATCGAAATGAGTCTACTAAGTTTGGATCATATTTATGATCTACTGAGTTTGTTTGTATGAATAATCTACTGAGTTTCATTTTTGATTGTTTTCAAACTTGGAAAAATCTGAGATCTGTTATTTCATTTCCGAAATTAAGTTGTTCCGAGTTTGAGTCTGAGTTTAGATCTGGATCTGTGATGATAAAGATTTTTGGGTGATTTAGATCTGTTAAAGGTCTTTTAATCTTGTTGATATACAAAAAAAAAATCTAAGATCAAAATGAAGACTTGTCCGAGTTTGACCAGAATAAAATCAAAACATTATAAAATCAGTTAAAGAACTGAGTTTGACCAGTCGACAAATTTGTAACAAACTTATTACTGAATTTGATTTTTGTAACAACTTTTACTGAATTTTGACTACTGATTTTGGCAATAAGCTCAAATAAGCAGATTTTGAACTAATTTGGCCACGACTCTTACGATAAAACCGTAAGCAATCAATTTCGATTGCATAAAACACAACCGAAATTAGCGAAATAAGCACAAAATAGGCTCAAATAAGCTGTTATGACTCAATAAGCTCATGAAAAATCAGAATAAGCTGAAACTTGACAGAATAAGCAACTTGAACTCAACCAGAATAAGCACAACAGATCAGGACTGAATAAGCTCAAAATAAGCTCAAATAAGCTCAAAATAAGCTGCTGGAATAAGCTGTCAGAATAAGCTGACCGAATAAGCTCTCCTAAACAACACTAAATCGCTCCTGCAGCTCTGATACCACTTGTTAGGTCTTGAATTTAGGATCAATAAGCAATAGAGTGTGTGTTTAGGTGTTGTGTGTGTGTTTATTCTAGAGAGAGAAAGATAGAAAGTAGAGAGAGAAAGAGGGAGGAGGAGAATTAGAGAAATAATTAAATGAGATTAGAAGACACACCTCACTAATGAGGTGGTGATAGGGTATCTATACCCAATTACAAGGAAGAGCAAGGAGCTCTTGTTTTTTAGCTTTTAGCTATTTGTCGGGTCTCGTGACTTTATTTAAGTCACGAGCCTATCACCTAACCTATTACACAATATTATTTCTCTATTTATTACAAAACATTTATCTCAATAAGATCGTCACTTTTATCATTCCTAACAACCATAATATCCTGATTCGACTCAAATACTAAATTAAACCCCTATAATTTATATCCTAATCGTTTACTTCCTTCGATCCGCCATTACAGACTCCTTCATGCAATCTACAATCTGTTGCAGTTATAATTATAAAAAAGATCAAAGTATGTGAATTTTTTCCATATAGTACAAACAAAGAAACATACAAGATTAATACACTTGAGCTAGCAAAGATTCAAAACAATCCCTGGATATGAGAAATTACCATGGGTATCTCTAAAAGAGGATTTAAATGAACTTAATCTGACAATGCTCGGAGCCACGATCAAAGTTTAATAATTTCTCACGACTCTCGGGACTAATGCTATGAGCATTAATTCTGAACTTCTCCAAAATAATCAAATGTTTGAGTGGATACATTATAAAGGTGAACTCTTTTTGTGTTAAAAATTTGTAACTACGTAGTACTATGATTTGCTTCATCTTCAAACGCAGACAAACCGGTGGTTCCTTATGTAGGTTCCGATCTACGATGAGAGGTCGACGCCAATAATGCCACAGTCTTTCTCTATAAATTCGATACCACTAACCATAAAAAAACAGTAGTCTCAATATCCAAAAGTGATGGCAATTATGTCTATATAGAAAAACCTTGTTTAGTAATAAATTGAATAATTAAATTTGCGACAAAAGAAGAGTTTTGAAGGAGTGTTTTGAGAATGATTATATAGTATATGATACGAAAATAAAATGGATTGTAGATTGTAGAAGATAGTATTCGGACATGCTTGTGCTATCCGAAGATTGTAATAATCATATAACTTAACGTTCTAATGTTTGTTGCATTTGAATGTTCAATGAATTGAACTAAAGATATGATGACCACATAAGTCATTATTATGCCAAAATAATACAATAAAGAGTAGAAATTTCTTTGGTTAATAGGTGTAAAAAGTCTTCATATTTAGATCATAATAAGGAGTAAAATAAGATAATCAGTTTTGTTATAACTAGTAAGAGACTGATTATTTGTCCCCTAAAAATCGTATTATCAGAAGAAGAAATTGTCTACCCAAACACCAAAGCATGGTCGCAACTTGCAAGTATAAGGAAATGAGTTTTAAAAAGCTAATAACTCCTCAGAGGTGGGCTAGTGGTAAAAAGGCTTGCGACTATCACACTAAAAGGTGTGAGGTCTCAAGTTCGATTCCTGCTAGGTGCAAACAAACAACTCTGAAGTGGCCACAACCTCCTGAAAATGGAGGGTTTTACATGGTTTAAGTCTGTGTGGCGGTGTGTTCAAACCTCATGGATTAGTCAGCCTAAAGAGCGGAAAACATGGTTACCAAAACAAAAAGAGTTTTAAAAAGCTAATCTGAACACCCGATAAGTCCAATTGAAAGGAAAGTATGAAGAGTCAAAGATGTCCTTTAAATCGGCAAATTTTTGTTCTTGTTATTGGACTTTTAAGGAAAGTTCAAGGTACACATAAACTTACATAGGAAAAGGTGATATGCTCAAGATTAGGCATGTAGTTTAACCAAACCGGCAGAAAATCGAATTCCCAGTCAATCAAGTCTGACTAAGTTAGGGAACATGGGCATATCTAAACCACGAACATGATCCAGAACCTGCATAAGCCAAATAATATTTTCATTGGGTAAGTCAAGAGGTTCTTCAGTCGTATCATGTTTGGTTGCACTTTGACAATAGCACGATAGGAGATAACATAATTAATCATATAACTTAAACGCACAACTTATGTCGACATAATCAACATGCGCAATTAAACTAAACATCTTAAATGGAATCAAGACTCAATTAGCATGGATAAGAAAACATACCCTGTTGAATGACAAGTCAAATTCAATATTTTAGCAGACGAAAGGAATGGAACAAGTTGAGAAATGACTCTAGAATTATGGAGAATGTCCGCTTCAACAAGAGACAATGGCTTCGTCAAAGACTAGTGATTGGTCAAATGATCATTTATGAAAATGTATTCAAGCTTTGGAGCATCAATCACAACCTTATAATCCCTACTACGAAGGTGAATAAAAGATATCTTTAGTCTCTTTAAAGATAACGATGTGAAAAACTCCTACCTATCATCAAACATAATGCTTCTCGGACATACCATTCTTCTAAAGGACAACTAGAAATCAAATTCACGACTGACTCCTCACTCGCATACCCAATACATATCAAACTAATTTTCTTCAAACATGGAAAAATTAATTCATCATCATTATACACATCTAAGATGAACCCACAATCCAAAGTTAACCCAACAAGTGAATCCCAAGCCTTAAACAAATCCCAAGAAAACTTTACCTCATGTCTATCACCTAAATCCCATAGAACACTAAGCTCAAGTTCTCGAACACCAGCCTTAAACCGAACAAGGGTACAAAGTAAATCGTAAAAACAATCATAATCACATTTCTTTTCACACTTAAGTAACAGCTTTTCAATGGGGATATCACCATGTATAGCTAATGTTTGATCAACTAAAACACGAGTTTCTTTAACTTGCTCATAAGATTTCATAATAAAATAAAGATTTAGAAGAAACGCAAAAAGGTTTTTCCATCTTTTTGATACAATGCGTGTTTGTTTTACCTCAGATGGAGAGAGTAAAGATATGATATCTATAAGTAATGAGTCTGGTAAGTTGCTTATGATATCTTCTTTGGTTTCATCATTGTTTTTAAATGAATCGTTGTGTCTTAGTGTATAGCCTGATCTTAGGATCATACTTTGTTTCAGATAACGTAAAAGTGGAAGAGAGAATTGTAGGGTTTTAGAAAGCAGGATTTTACGTGAGTTTGTTTATGATAGTGAAAAAGATTAGGGTAAGTGACGGGAGGGTATCTATAAATGGGCTTAGAGAAACAAGTTTTGTAGCCCGGCCAATTCATAAAAGATTACCCAAAGTTATCCAAGTTTGTAGTTTGTTTTTTAGATGCTTTCTGTATAATCTAATCTTTAATATCATGTTAATTTATGGGAGCAAATGTGGATTTAAAGTCTACATCTGCTAGAAAACATAACGGTTTCAAGAAGGAAGAAGTGTTAATTAGACTAGTAAACGATCAACATATTTCACATTCTCACCAGATTTGACAAAATTGATTTTAGTAAACTTTGGTTTTGTCTAATCAGATTTAGGTCTAAACACACTATCATTATCACTATCAGTGTCCCATTCTTCAATGATAGGAGCACTAGGCCTATCAGTTTTAGGCTTTTCTACAATATCCTTACTATCTCATATATACAGTATTCAATTTCAACTCACTTTAGTCTAATATAGAACAGAAAATCAAAATAAACCCACAAAGGATAAGTCAGGTCTTGAGGGCATGTAGTTCCCAGTGTAGGAAGGGAGAACTGCATAACGAAAACCCTCACCTAATATTGAATCTATCATTTACTAGACTATCAGCTACATCACAATCCTCTACTGTTAAACACACTATGAACCACATCACATCTCATATCATTTGACTACATAAACCAAGACTAGTTTTTGTCCATTAGCACTTATTTGACTATTAATAAGTTTAGTTATATTCTTTAATATTCTTCAAAATTATCTAGTTTAAGTTTCAAAATCATCTTTCTCTTTTAAAGCTTCTTCAAACTAATTTGTAAAGGTCTTATGATAGAAATATCTTTCCACTTGGACATCATGACTTTAAAAATGCAATATCATCTTCATAAACAGCTTCATTCTTTCATGAACAACCTAACCAAGCTTCAAATTATACGAATCTATTGATAACCTATAATTTCTCGATTAGATTTATTAAGAGCTTCACGCTGTTGATCATACTGTTTTTGAAGAGTTTCATATGATTTTAAGCAATCTTTAGAACAAGTATGTACCTCAGAGTCTGAACTTGATGAACTTGATGAACCTTGGGATGTATAAGCCATTAGAGCAAAGTTTGTGATGCCTTCTTCAGTCTGAAAGCTCTAATCATAACCACTCATCCCATCTTGAACAACCAAGGCATTCATGGTAAGCATTTCCACTTCCCATTTGAAATCCATTTCTTCAAGATCATCAACATCAATCTATTCCAAATCTTCATAGTCCAACTATATGGCATTGGACTGGTTAGCAAAGAAAAAAAACATGACATCATCAGCATATGATGCAGTAGAAGCTTGATCCTTAGAACTAGCAACAAAAATACTATAAGCAGTATTAACTGTTTCATTAGTACTGCTAGAGTTATCTGAGGAAACAAAAGCTACATTCTGAGAATTTGAGCTTGAACTTGATTTACCTTTGATCTCATATTCATACACCTTCAGATTATTATACAAATTATCCATGCTCAATGTGTCTAGATCAGATTTGTTTCTCATGATTAAAGCAATATTGTTCCAAGCTCATGGTAAGCTTCTTAACAACTTCAGATTTGCATCCTCTTGAGAGATAACTTTACCATGGATTTCAAGTTGACTGATGAGCGTTTGAAACCTATCATATGTTTTATCCAGTCCTTCTTGACTTGATGCTGTAATGTTTTCATAATTCTGCTTGAGAATGGTCTTCTGCATCTTCTTTGATTCCTTGTTGCCTCCAAACCTATTCTTAATAGCTTCCCATAGGGACTTTGCATCCTTGCAGGCATGAAAATTCAATAGGTGCTCATTAGGAATGGCTAGCATAAGAGTGCTTTTTGCTTTTCAAATTCATTTTTCCTTGCTAGCTTTTATTTAGCTGTTTTAGGAGGAATAGGACCTTCAGCACCAGTACTAGCTGATGCAACAGGTGAAACTGAATCACCATTTACTATTACCTCCCAAAGGTCATGATCAGTGAAAGTAAGGTATCGTTCCATCCTCATGCTCCATAGGTCATACTCCCTAGTTTTGAGTACTGGAAGTTTTAGTACAGACACTGTTTGGTAAGTTTCTGATTGTGACTCCATCTTTTCTTTGACAAACAGATCTTGTGTAGAGTTAGAGTTCTTCTTATTCAAAGTTTCTCAACAAGCTCTAATACCACTTGTTGATCCCTTTTGAACAGATCTTACTTAGCTTGTTAAAGCTTAGTTGTGTTGGATAGATCCAAAACAACTATAGTAGAAACTAAGATTGATAATACCACAAACTATGCGGAATCTAGTTTGCAATACTAAGAAGAACAATGAAACACTAAAACAAGATCTTGCTAAACTTTCAATATATTTAACATAATCAAAGTTACAGAATAACCTTGAAACTATGAATACTAACTATGAGAAATGACTTCTAGATCTATATCACTAACTATGCCTTAAGGTTTCTTTTATACACCAAGAAACCCTAATGGGCTTACAAAACGCGTCAAGTGATCAATGCATATCTATTCCTAATATATCTCATGCATATCACTTTAGCAGTACTAACTATATAACTAACAGTACTAACTATTATAACTAACAGTAGTAATAACTTAGACTGTTTTCTCTAATCTTCAGCAGTGTTAAGTTAGTACTGGCAAAACTAACTTTCTTCTAGCAGTACTATCTTCAACTCTGGGAATACTAACTAAGCTTGGCAGTACAAACTCTTCTTGTAGCAGTACTAAGTGTGATAGCTTTAAATCCCAACATTTTGCAGATGCTGACCATGCTGGTTGCCAAGATACCAGAAAAAGTACGTCTGGAAGTATGCAGCTATTAGGTGATAGATTGGTGAGCTGGTCATCAAGGAAACAAAAGAGCACCACTATATCCAGTATAGAAGTTGAATACATTTCCTTGTTAGGATGTTGCGCTCAAATACTTTGGATGAGATCACAATTAACTGATTATGGCCTTGGGTTCAACAAGATACCTCTGTACTTCGATAATAAAAGTGCCATTGCTTTATGTTGAAACAACTTCCAACACTCTTGATCCAAGCATATTGACATCAGACATCACTTTATCAAGGAGCAAGTGGAGAACGGGGTGGTTGAGCTGTATTTTGTCATAACAGAGTATCAGTTGGCAGACATTTTCACTAAGCCTTTAGCACAAGAACGACTTGAATTTCTCATTAACAAGCTTGGTATGAGAAGTATGTATCCTGAGACTTTGAAAAAGCTGGCAGACGAAGAGGAAGAGTAATGGTGGTACTCTCCACATATCCTTTGTATCATATGTATATAAGAAAATCACAAAAACCCAAAAAGATTTTTCATTTTATATAAACTTTTGAAAAAGAAAATACAAAAATATAAAAACATAAAAAGAAAATACAAAAATCAAAAAATCAAAAAATATAAAAATATGGTGATCATGATATGTCTTCTGAAAATCGATAACATTTATGGCGTTAGAAATGTCATTCAATAATGATACAAGGCTGTAAATGAAGTTCGAGCATAAGTTCAAATTGTTTTCAAAACATGTCATATGGCTTGCTATTATTTCAGATAGCAACCCGGTCTTCAACTTAAAGGCAAGTATTTCGCCAAAAAGAAAACTTGACCTCACAATGGGAAATTAATTTTTCTTGGGAATGAATTACTTCATATTCATTCAAATGCTTGTGTTTAATTTGCAACACAACCCGTGCTTCCTAATCAAATAGATGTACGTGTCAATGCATTTATTTATGTAAAATGAGAGAAACCTTGTTTTTATTGGTGTTGTTTTTAAAAAATAATTAAACATATCAGTTTCTCATCAAAAAAGATTTTAAAGGAGTTTTCTATCACTTAAACAATGTCTACAGCTCTTTAAATAGAAAAAGAGACATTATTTGAGGGGAGGGGGGAATAATCAAATTCTTTGAAAAATGATCTTTTAAAAAGTCATCTCGGAATAAAAAGAAAAAGGTTTTAACTATAACGGATCATCAAATTAAAGGGGAGTTAATATCATTTTTACTCAAAAGGTGTAACAACCTGAGTTTCAGGTCAACGTTTATCCGAGCTAAGATAATTATTTTTGCTACGTAAATAGTTATAGTCATTTGTACTATATAAGGTTTGATGAGAATTTCCAATTTTTGGGTAATTTCATGTCGTGATTGAGTCTCTGTTTGTTTTTAGCGTCTAGAAAGACAGAAAAATTTATATTGGTGCTCCGAGAGCGTGATTATGTTATTTTTGTATTTTATGGCATTTCCTTTAGTTTTTGTAAAAACTCTGTTTAAAGGTCATGTTTTACATAGTTTAACGTTTTATTAAACGTTTTAAAGTAAAATTAGTGGGACGGATTTAAAATATTTACTAACGTGGTGTGACCCGAGTTTTTGGCCAATTTTATTAACAAAATAAATGCTTTGTACTAGTTTTAAAAGAGCTTAAGAATAGAGGGACCTAAATTGCCAAGGTGTCAAAGTCTAATTCTATAAATAGGACCTCACACCTCACTTATAAATCTTTTACAAAAAAAAGTCACTCTCCTCCCTCTCTTGCTCTCTTCGAACCGGCCACCCACACCATCACTTTTTCTGGCTTATTTTCCGACATGCATTAAGAACAAATTACATATTATTAATCCTTTTTTTAAGAGTTACAAAACCCACTATTAAAACCTCACATGCAATAAGATTTGAAGAAGTTAGATTTGTGGTTGGTTCATGTGAATTTCGTGTATAAAGGGGTGTTTAAAATAGTTAGATTGTTGTTGTTTTGAAGTTGGTTGATTGAAAAGGTTTTGTTTGTTAGGTTTGGGTGTTCATCCAATTTCAAAAGGCCAAGGGGAGCCATAGTTTGATTTTCTTGAAAGCATTGTGAGCATCTAGTTGTGTTTATGTATTGATCAATTTAGTTATATTGCGTGTTATATGGTTATTGCTATAAGATTCAAGTGCGGAAATTATTGAAAGTGTGTTTGGTTATTGACCAAAGTTTGATGGTTTTGGTATAATTATATAGGCTAGTTAAGCGTATTTTGATAGAGAGATTATGGCAAAATTGTCGTTTTCATAGGTTTTGGGTTGACCAAGTTTGACCAGAAAGTTTCTTAACCGTAGCGAGTCGAGAAATTTTTGAAAGTTATTTTTGATAATGTCAAGTGATAGTGTTTGCCTTAAGCTCCGTTTCGCTAGGTGGATCGTCACGTAACTCTTAATAACGAACGTTTTATGGCCGAGTCAAGTTTGGGTATTTTTGGATAAAAAGTCAACTACGAAGTTTGACTTTTGAAAGTCAAACTTGCGTAAACTTTTGAATATAGTCTTTAATGAGTAAAGGGTTCTTAATGTTAGTTAATTGATAACGAAATATGAAGTTCAGATTATATTATCCTTACTTTCGGTAACTTTCTAAAAATAGAAACTTTATGGAAAATGTTGTAATATTGTTAAGTGCGTCAAGGTGAAGTGTTTTCCGTCGCACTTAGAGATTGTAGTATATGATTGTATATATGTAATAGTAATAATAATATATATATAAATGCAAGTATGTATTATATGAATTATTATACTTTTAGTCACGTACCGCTATATATGTAATAATATAGGTCGCGGTTAGGACGTGAAGCTATTTGCGCTTGTTGATTTGATTGATTTGGATCTTTTGCTTAAGCTGAGTTCATAGCCTCGCATTTAAATCTTTTAATTATTTTTAAACCCGCGAGGGGGATCCATGTTTGTTTTATAAAATCGAACACATAAGATTTTATGGTATGCTAGACCCGATTACGAGATAGTTTCCGCATAAGTAGCTATTGTCAAAGTCCCTTATTTCATGAACCGTTAATCGCCTTGTAAGGTGAACGCTAATGCATTAAATAGATCTATTGGGTTTGACAACCCTGTCCGGGGTTTGAATCCTTGTGACCACCCTGTCAAACGGACATTTTGTATTTAGAAAGTAGTAGGTATATGAAAATAATACCTTGTTTGGGGCACATTAACATATGAAATGAAATATGTATTGTTAATGTTCGGTGTCATGAGCTTATTTCGTGAAAGAAAAGAAGTTGCTATAATTGCATTCGTTGCTTTGTTTTCCCGAGAACTAATTGCGTGTTCAAAGTTCATTGCTTGTTAATTATTTTAAACTATATGAATTTCACTCAACATTGTTGTTGACTTTTTAAACATGTTTGTTAGGATTGATAAAAGTGACGATCTTATTGAGATAAATGTCTTGTAATAAATAATGAAATATTATTGTGTAATAGGTTAGGTAGATGGTAAATAGTCAAAGACTATAAGTCAAAGGGGCTAAATTGTAAATGTCTAGAAGACAAGGGCTCCATGGTCATTCATTGTAAAAGGGTATAAATACGCCTCCACCACCTCATTTGTGATGTGTGTCTTTGTGTGTCTCTAGGTGTTTCTTAATCTCATTCTAATCTTTTCTCTAATCCTCCTCCTCTCTCTTTCTCTCTCTACTTTCTCTCGTTAGACTATACACTATATTGCTTATTTGATCCTGAATTCAGACCTAACAAGTGGTATCAGAGCTGTAGGAGCGATTTAGTGGTGTTTTGGAGAGCTTATTCCGATAGCTTATTCTGACAGCTTATTTCAGTAGCTTATTTCGAGCTTATTTGGGCTTATTTCATGCTTATTCGGTCCTGATTCGCTGATGTGCTTATTCTGGTTTTCGTGTCATTTTTACTGATTTTCAACTTATT
>BQNB010090355.1:2572-22982 GCA_026074375.1 Tanacetum coccineum | reverse complement strand
TTCGAGCTAGACTTTTGTCTTGTAACTTCGAGTGACCGAAGCTTCTTTGTTTGGGTCCATTTATGTGATCCTAACAACTTACTTTGCCAATATCTCGATGTACAACATTTCTTGCATAACTAAAGTTAACGGGCTCAAGCAACCTACATATGGCAATCCTATCTTCATATATGTTAAGTAATCATCATAATATATAAATTCAATATCATAATATCATTTTTACAAAGTACATTATTCCAATAATGTACCATTCGCAACGTTATATCAAAACGGGCTTTAAACGTTATCGTATGCCTTTAAACCCTAATTCCATGAAGGTTTAACATCTAAAGTGAATGCACAAGCTACTAAAGCATATGTACAAGTAATATAACATCTCATTTGAAATATAAAATCTCTTCAAATCAAAGTACAAGTCCTTAAAAGCTCAATATACAAAAGGGTTTTCATTTAATGTTATGATCTCAAAATAGCCGCTTGTACCTCCGTTTTCATTCTAATCTCTTCACCACCACTTGTGTACAAGCTAATACACTCAATATACAATGTGTAAACCCTAATTATTCTATTTTATAAACTTTAACATTCTTTTTACACTCAAAACCCTACACATTCAAAACCTAAAAACCTAAAAGCCGAGACAAGTTTCTAAAACCTTTAAACTCGTTTCTTGGTTTTTATCCGTTTTAAACCTAAACCATTAATCAAATAAGTTGTAAATACTTAATTTACAATATTACAAATCCTATTTCATCATTATAACATCATTATACATGAATTAAATCCTAGAACGTAAAACAAAATAACCAATTAATTTCTCTAGTTCTAACCCTTAAAACATAATACTAGGCCCTAGTTTAGAAAATCGGATCTCGTCTATAAACACATGGGATCTGGGCCAAATCAATAGGTTCTGGGTATTAAGTAAAAACACTAGGTTGTAGCCTATGTCTTGTGATCATTTTTCCAGTGGAATCAACCCGATTCGACGTCGGATGAATTAGTTATAGCCAAAATGGCAAAGGTGCGCAGATTCTGCACACCTGTAGTAAATGGCTATTATCTATAAACTTTTTGTTATACATAAGATTCACAAGCTAACAAGAATAATCCGGAGGTCGGGGAGGATTAAACAAATAGAAAGCCATATTATTAGTGAGAGAAAAAAGGGAAGATGTGTGTGTTCTAGAGGGTAGGAAACACAAAGCCTTATTAAAAATTATGAAATCCTCACCCCTCCATGGAAGTATGGAGGGGCTATGTTATAGCGATGGACACGATCTACTTATATACACTTGGTATTTTAGTCCTTGCGTTGTGGTCTGATATAAACTAATGTAATCCATATTAGCGACTTTTTTAGGCTAACAATCTTCCCAATATTGTGGGCATACGGAATTACTTATCAATGTATTCTCTACAAGTCAAATCAACAAAATAAAATGGACATCCAAGGCGCTTCTAATGCTGAAGATGACATCTTTATCTTCTAGTCTTGTTACTTGTACTCCAGCTCATCTGGAACATTGTAGTATGCATGAGTTGGATTAACTTCCCCCCAATTCATGCAGCATGTCTTAAAAAGCTTTCTTCATAGACTCCTTTTTGGCGAAGTTTCTGAATCAGCTTCCCCCTAAACCAACATCCGTATGTTTAAGCAGATCTGAAATGTTGATTGTAGCCTTGAACGATCTTTTTATATTGACATTTAAAGTGCACAGCGGGGAATTAGTAGAAGAATGAACAGTCAACCACACCACTAATACCGCTTTCTATACTGTATCTGATCATTCGTCTTTGTGAATATCCGTTTGGGGGGAAACATGCAAGAGATCAGCACAGTTTTCTCACGCAGGCAAAATACATTCACAAACCATATAAGGTGAAGTTAGTATTAAACTACTTCCCCTTGGAAGTTGGACTCTGTATCGCATCAAAGTATCAAAAAAGTACACGTTATTCCCCCTATTTGATGGTTTCGAAACTCTCGGAAGCTTATTGACGTGGAGGACAATCACTTATACACGAGAAGTTCTTGTCATAAGCAACAATCTTGAAAAGTTATGAAAGACATTGAAGAACTTTGAAAGATTTTATTGAGACTGTGAAGTATCATTGACGTTCAGTAGCTTTAAATATCCCGTGAGAATTGCTGATCACATCTCAACCTTTTACTCTATGGCAAACTTACCAACCTCATATTCTGTCGGCTATTGCTGTGACCACTTGGTGAAGTAAACCCGATATACCAAACTTGAAAATGAAGTAACATTCCCCAAATTTGTTACTTAAGCTTGCACTGTTGTAGATTGAAGAACGGTGCAGAAGAAAGCCTCTAAGTACCCTATACACTCAACTAAGAGCCAAAATAAGTACAACACCTCTTGAGACTATCCACATCGGCATCTGCGTGTGACACTGAGTACTACAATGTAACTCCTTTAAGTGATAGTTAACCAGGTCTTCACCCAACCACCCCTTGACCGCTGGTAACTAGATAATTCAAGTCTCAATCATAACTGTATACGTATAGGCAAGTCATCCATCGATAGATTGGGTTTTAAGAAAAGGGGTAGAAAATAGAAGGAAGTCTCGATGATGAAATAAGTAGACGCCTTCGTGAAACCCACTTCAATCACAAATAAGGGATACCAAATAAACTCCGTGATCACTTGACATTTGAATCCGAATCTTTAGCCGTTTTGACGTTGTAGTGAATCTTATTCGGATCGTTTTTAGTGTTATGTATCGTGTTTGTTGTTATCAATTAAAATTAGGGATTTACATTTCTATGATTTAAACGTTAAAAAAATCGACTTTACGGGATTTTCTAATCAAGAAAAAAAACCGTAAAAAAAATGACAGATCGGTCCTTATGCAAAATCACCCTAGTTCCGGTTCATGCTTGTTCGGTTTGCTGTTCGGTTGTATAGTTCTATTGTTTGTTCGTTCTAAAGGAAAGCTAGTTCGGTCCTCTAGTTCGATTGGTTAGTTCGGTTCAACAAAGACACCTAGTTCTCAATATTATAATATCATTTTTACAAAGTACATTACTCATATAAGGTACCATTTGCAACATTATATCAAAACATGATTTAAACCGTTATCGTATGCCTCTAAACCCTAATTCCATGAATAATTAATATCTAAAGTGAATGCACAAGCTACTAACACATATGTACAAATAATATAACATCTCATTGAAATATAAAATCTCTTCAAGTCAAAGTACAAGTCTCTAAAAGCTCAATGTATAAGTCATTAAGCATGATCTCTAAAATACCTGTTTTACTCTGTTTTCATTCTAATTTCTTCACCATCACTTTTGTACAAGCTAATTCACTCAATAAACAATGTGTAAACCCTAATTATTCTATTTATAAACTTTCATACATCTTTTTACACTCAAAACCCTAATTCAAAACCCTAAACCCTAAAACCGAGCTAGTTTCTAAATCATGACCCGTTTCTTCATTATTATCCATTGTAAACCCAAAACAACACTCAATTAAGTTATAATAACTTAATTTAAAACATTCTCAATCTTATTCCATTATCATTTCATCAATTTACTTTAGCTAGATGCAAAACGAATCTAAGAAACCCTAATTATGCCCTAATTTGAACTTTGACCCATATTTTCATTTTCTACCCATTTTAACCCAAACCACCTATCAAATTTTGATTATAATCCTTAATATAAGTCTTAGGATCAGTAACCTATCATTCTTAATCAAATGTATACGAAATCCAAGCTTAGAAAACCCTAGTAAACCCTAACGAGCCCTAAATGAGCCCGCGACCTAACTTACTCATTTTTTGACCCGTTTTAACCCAAACCACTTGCTAATTTCCAATGATAATCCTTAATACCAACCATGAGATCATGTATCTATCATCACTTAAGAAATGTGTGCGAAATATAAGCCAAAAACCACAATTCGAGCCCTAGATAACCCGAACTAACCCGCGACCCCCTTTTTGCAAATTTGACCCATTTTAAACCCTTTCTCTTGCAAATAACTCATGCACATGCAACCCTAAGCAGCTTATGCACCTGCTAACACAAATATCTTGCCTCCCTTGGTCTCCAAGGAGGCCACATCACCTCTTTTTGAGTCAAAACAGCCGCGGCAGCCCATGGAGGTATCCACCTCCTTAATCTACAACTATAGCCTTCACAACTCACCCTATAGCTTCCATACCTCAGCTACTAGACCCTCCAAGTGTCTCACATCAGATTACAAAGGTTCCTTAGCCCTCTTGGTCTCATTCGACTATAAATAGGAGCATAGAACCCTCATTTCTACTCATCCCCCACTCTCTTATCTATAACCCATATAAGGCAGCAATCCTTTGCTCCAATAAGTGCTAAGAAGATCTAAGAACAAGAAACAAGCGAAGCTTTGAAGAATTGAAGCCCTGGAGTCGTTATTCTAGGCGTACGAAGCTAAAAGTCCCGATTCCGACCCGTTTCTAAGCTATAAGCTCAAGACCAGGTTCTCTAAGCTTATATTATGTATTCATACCTTTATAATGTTCATATGATCATGCTAAAATCATAATATAAAGCTTTGAACTCAAAAACCTATGTGTTTTACCTTTTTGATCCAAAACCGTACACCCGAAACCCTAATTTCATGTTTTTGCTTAATCTATAAGCTAAGCTTGTAAACTATTGTTATAATCTATCCCAATAAGCTTAAATAACATTAAAATAAGTTCTTTGATAAGTCATGAAAGAATTTGAGCTTAAAACCCGCGCGTTTTCATTTTAAAACCCTAATATGACCCGTTTTGCTTCCTAGCTTAACCGAATCGTTATTTTAAACTTGCGTTGTTGGTTAAACTTCATATTTTAGTTTATTATAACTTATAAATATCTATTGAAATGTTAAAAAAAGCTTGCATTGCAATTTGGACATGTTTTGTAAAAATTATCCATGCAAGGGGTATATCGTAACTTTCAGAAACTTATAACTAAAAGGACTAAAAGTGCATTTATCAAAGTTATAACTACAAGGGTCTATTATGTCACTTTTTAAAGTACAAGGTTTACTTGAGATATCTTTTAAACTTAAAGGACCAAAGTTATAAAAGTGCAAACTCCAAGGGTATATTCTGCCACTTTTCAAACTCAAGGGTCTAAAATGTAACATTTTGAAAAAAGTATAAAAACACATTCAAAACATTACAAGTCATAACTTTAATTAACGCTTGACGTGCTTAACAATTTTCCAGATATTGAATAAGATGCTTAAAAACTGCTTATGTTATATCTATTATATCATTCTCATCGAGTGCTTTCAAAAAATCATGTCCCGGATTCATATCATACCACAAAAAACTAATTGGGAGCTCATATTAAAGGAGTTTTCAGTCTTGGTATTACATTCTGACTGAGTTGTTGGGTTTACGATTTAAAGTGCCCTAGCTCCTTAAACGTTTACTGATACTTCTGAATAAAATGCCCGAACGTGTTAGGATAATTTAATATCAAACGCGACATCGATGTAAATCTTATCATATTCAATCAAACTAAGACTTGACATATATTACCCCTAGGTGCCCGTGACGAGCTGTTACTATCATTTCATATACATGCATCATTTCCCTATAACTGTTCTGGTGTTGTTTCATAGCCTCGCATTTCAATCCTTTTATAAACCCGCGAGGGGGATACATGCATATAACAGAATGCAATTAATTTCTGTATGCATGTCAATTTACTATTGCCTAAGTAACGTGCTTTGCCTATAATCCCCATATCATGAGCTGTTATTACTCACATTAAGTAAGCGCGAATGATGTGAATAGATCTATTTGGGCTGGACTCCCCGTTGGTGTACCCAGTTACGTGTAACCAATTGCACATCATTAGAAACCACGCGGGTATTTTGATAAAGGTACCCGCAGGGGCTATAACGTAACACCATACCCTAAGGCTTCGGATTCATGAGCTAATGGCAATAATAAATATGTTTTCAATAATGGGGTGGGGGGGGGGGGGGGGGGTGGGGGGGGGGGGGGGGGGTTGTATATCAACGTAGCCTAATATCACATTTGCATTCAAATAATATTACTTAAACCTATGGATTTCACTCAACCTTTGTGTTAACTTTTTAGCATGTTTTATCTCAAGTAACTAATGGCACGGAGTGGCGAGGACATAACGATGGAAAAACCGTTATCATTCAAACTTTATTGTATAGATTTTGGGAACCTCTCGTTTGTAAAAACTCTAAAGAAATAATAAATGATAACTTATTTTCAAAAATGACTCTTTTTGATTCGTTTTCTATGATTATGATTGTTGTACCTTGAAGTAATACCCCAGATTAGCTTCCGCTGCTATATGTAAAAATGGGGGTGTTACATCAGCCCTATAAATAGCCAAGACATACACCACTTTCAAATCATACCCCCACATCACATCTCAAACCCTTAAATAGAATTCCTAACACTTCCATAAGTATCAATAGAAGACATTAAAGACCCTAAGCTCAGAATAGAAGCCAAGAAGCAAGAAAAACGAAGTCCCGAAGTGTTTTCTAGGCGTACGGATCATAAAACCCCATTTCGACCCATTCTAGCTCAAGTAAGCCTAAGATCTTGACCTATAAGCTTATAATCTGTATATGAATGTTCATAACACTCTTAAAATCATGAATGAACTCTGTCTTAAAAGCTTGAAGCTTAAAACCCGCGCGTTTTCATTTTAAAACCCTAATTCGACCCGTTTTGATTTCTAGCTTAACGAATCGTTATTTTGAACTTTTGTTACGTTAAACCTTCATATTTTAGCTTATATTAATAAGCTATAACCTGTAAATTACTTTTCATATTGAAAAATATCATTATTATGGATTTTGGACTAAAAACGATACATTTTTCATGCAAAAGGGTATATATCGTAACTTTCTGAAACTTATAACTAAAGGGACTGAAAATGTCATTTTATCAAAGTTATAACTATAGGGGTCTATTATGTCACTTTCCAAAATACAAGGTTTACTTTGTACATCTTTTAAACTAGAAGGACCAAACTTGTAAAAGTGAAAACTCCAAGGGTATATTTTGCCATTTTTCATTCTTAAGGGTCTAAAATGTAACATTTTGAAAAAGTGTAGAAATGTGTTCAAAACCTTATAAGACATAACTTTAATTAACGCTTGACGTGCTTATCATTTCCAGTTATTGAGCAAAACGCTTAAAACCGATTATGTTATAACTATTATAAAATTCATCATCGATGTGCCTTATAAAAATCCTGTCCCGAATCTATATCGTATCACAATACTAGGGAGCTTCATATTAAGGGGTTTCATCTTGGTATTACGTTCTGACTGAGTTGTTGGGTTTACGATTTAAAGTGCCCTAGCTCCTCAAACGTTTATTGAATGACCTCTGAATTATGATGGCCCGAACGGTGATACAATACTCCATAATAATTCAATCAAAGATATACATTATACTTTATAAAGTTTTGAAACATAACAATCAAACTAAGACTTGACATATTACCCCAGGTTGCGTGACGAAGCTGTTTTCCTTTCACTTGATATACTTTCCGCCCGAGTAGATAACATCGTACTACCATACGGACGCACTTTCATTTGATTAACTTTTGTCATCAATCAAACTACCTTATCAAGGTGAAGTTCATAACCTCGCCTTTACTCATTTACATGTTTTATAAACCCGCGAGGGGGATACATGCTTGTTTACAAACTCTTTTACATACTCGTTTATCTTATAACAATGTGATTACTTTTCAAAGACTTAGTAAGTTCATAGCCTCACTTTTAAATCTCTTGAATGTTTTCATAAACCCGTGAGGGGGATACATGCTATAAACTATGAATACAAGTGTTTTCTAAATATATGCTATCATATTATTGCTTGTGATCTAAGTCACTTTATGCCAAAAGACCCTCATTATCATGGACCATTAATCACTTGCGAGTGAACGCGAATATTGTGGATAGATCTATCGGGATTGACGAATCCCGTTTGTGTTAGCCGGATAGGTAACCAAACGCACTATATTTGAATCTCATAGGTATATGGCAATTACCTACACCGGGGGCCATTATCTTTATGTATATATATCACAGCAATTTGGGTATATATATACACCAGTCAGTTTGTGTGCCATGAGCTTAGATACAATAATGAACACTATTAATACTGTTTTCTATAATAATTGTGCTCGTACAATTATTACACTATGACTTGTATTCAACTATTACATTTCAAACCTATGAATTTCACTCAACCTTTGTGTTGACCCTTTTTATGCATGTTTATCCCAGGTAATTGAGCAACTTATGGCATGGAGTGGCATGGACTTGAAGATGGCTAAAACTTGTTATCATTCACATTTTATGTTTCTAGATTTTGGGACCTGCCTTTGTAAAACTCTGATTTTAATGAATGATAACGTATCTTTTAAAAACGTCTCTTTTGAGTCGTTTTCTATGATTGTGACTGTTGTACTATGAAGTAATACCCCAGATTAGCTTCCGCTGCTATATTGTAAAAATGGGGGTGTTACAGAATGGTATCAGACATACTAAAATAAACTAGATCGGGACACACTGAAATAGACTAGTTCGGTTATCACAGTTGTAGTCTAGATCGGCACATACTAAAATAAACTAGATCGGCACACATTGAAATAGACTAGATCGGTTATCCCTGATAGAAACTAGTTCGACACACACTGAAAACTAACTAGTTCGGTTGTTTCACGAAACCCACTTTTGCAAAACTCAAAAAGACACATTTTTTACTATTGTTTTATGAAAATTTTTGTACCAAAAGTGTTACTAAGCCTATAGGGACAAGAAAAATGAAAAGTTAGAGGTTTTTAAGCTGAAAAATTAAATAAGAATTTTGACCTTTACAAAAGCTAACGAACCCAAATGACACAAAATAAGAGATTTTTCTATAATCTAACCACACCTATATCCAAGGATACTAAAACAAGCTACCTGGTAAATGATCTTTAGTTGGACCTTAGCTTATAAAACAAGAAAAAAACAAAGAGATGAGGCCTTTTTAGTAGTAAAACGCACAAACAAAAACAATAAACACAAAATCTAAACACACCACTCCATGGCTCTTGATACCAATTATAGACTAATCTAATAACATACTAGATGAGAGGGAAAGAGATTCTTTTAATGAGATAAAGGGTTGGATAAACACTTAGAGAGAGAAAGTAAACATAAGATAGAAAATGTATTATGTGTGAAAAATGAACAATCAACCATCTCTCCAAAGCTAGGAGAGGTGTTTATATACTTACAATGGATCGTGGGCTTGGGCCTTCATGGGTTAATCTATGGGCTTTTAGCTAACTAGCCTAGTAAGTTTCCAAAAATTAACTTAATGAGCTAACTACAATTATATATGGAAGTGACCGACACTTTCGTGTTCCTAACATCATGGTCTAACAAAATTCTAAAGGTTGAAGGAAGATTATTTTTGTATTTTTGTATTTTATAGAAAGCGAGTAAAACATATATTTAAGAGGAGGTTTGGTTTTAGCTATTAACTAAATATAAATCTAAACTAATTTGGTGATAACAATAAGATAAAAGACTGTGTTTATTTAATCATGTATTACTCCCTAGATTGCTTCTCCTAGTGTTGTTGCCTTGTCACCCTTGTGATGATCTGTGTAACTATTTCCTAAGTCATGAACGAATTACACAAACCCGCCGTCTACTTAGTATGCCACTAGAGTACACTAAGTGCATGTGAAATATATTAAAAGTGGATCAACCATATTAGGGGGCAAGGTAGTATGAAGACTGTTACCCGATGGTATCCTTTCTACACAATTACGTTTCGCTAGATATATCAACAACGATTATAGACAGAAAGCTGGTTTTCTAAGACCTAACGTGCACATCCATCACAAGAAGCCAACAACCATTAAATCTACATCTAGGTTTCAATCAATCAAAATAACACAATAGAAGGTTAGCCATCATGTAAAAGGTAAAGCAAAGAGCATAGATAGATCAAAAACACATAACATATTGAATGATTAATTAAACCTTACATTGTATAAAACATGGAGTTAGGAGAATACAATAGGGTATTTATAGGCCCTAAAATCATCACTAACAGCTGCTAACTAAACGAAAAAAACCTTAGGTTTCGTTACCCTCACTTTATTCTTCTAAAGTTAACACACTCAAAACCCAAATTTAGGTTGTCCATATATGGAAAAACGGTGGACGGCGTCACTTTTAATTTATATGCCCGTCAAAGAATAGAATATTGCTAGATATTAGGATGGGTCATGTACTGTGACGAGCCGTCAATAAAGATAAGGTGATGCATCTGTGATCTTCGTGGTGACTGACACGTTGTACTTTGTGACGCCGTCTCTATCCAATGTAGAGACATTCTTGAATAGATGTAGGGATATAAAATACTCTGATGATCTTGGATTTAACTGTTGTCAGCATGTAATGCTGTTGGTGTATAAGTACTACTATGCTGGTGCTGAAAGTTTAATGTGTAGTTACAAATTTACAACTGCCAAAGATTAAGACTAAAGCAAAAAGAGTTTCTACTGTCAGATGAATGATAAAGACAAAAAAGGATAAAGATTGATTGTATATCAAGATTCTTACATGATAAGTATGATTATTTAGAGAATAAGATCATTAGAGAATATTCTAAGTTTTAGGAATATATTTGAAAATCGAAACTAGAACTCCTTGGTATAAAAAAGGAGGTCCTAGGGCAATAGGATTTGATCTCAAGAAAATCTTTTGTTTGAAATCGTTATAGCTTCATCAGTTTTGTAAACCCTAAAACAGTCAGAGTATTCGTATTAATATATTGAAGCTTTGTTTGTTAATATGTGTGTTCATTAGAATTACTGTTCTATTGCATATTCTTCTTATTGATCAAAGATTAGATTCCGCATAATCTTTGATATATTTTACAAAGTTTCTACTATAGTTGTGTAGATATAACTAAATCTTACACAAGCTAAGGAATTCAAGATCTACTCAAGTGGGATCAACAAGTGGTATCAGAGCTTGTTGAGAAGCTTTGAATAAGTAGAAATTACTTTTACACACAAGGTCTCTTTGTTACAAAGAGAAGATCAAGACTCAACACATAATGGTGGTACTGCATCCAAAGAGCCTATGCTCAAACTATTGAGTATGAGCTTTGGAGATGATGATGGAACAAAACATCAAAATGGTTGATTACTCTCTATGGGAAGTCATAGAGAATAATAAAGCACCTCTAATACCAAAAGTTTTGAAAGGAGTTGTAGACTGCAATTGCTCCCACAACAGCTGAAGAAAAGGCAACACAAAGGAGTTAGAGTTGAAGGCGAATAAGCACTTATGATAGCCATCCTAATGAACACCAATTGAAGTTTTCACTCCATCAAAAGAATCCAAGTCATTGTTGCAGGCTGTTGAGAGGAGGATTAATAGGAAAGCAGCTACTAAAAAAGACTCCAAGGAATCTTCAAAAGTAGCAGTAGGAAAATTTACAGATCTAGCTCAGACGTGTAGATCAAAAACCTTTTGATTAGTCATTAAAAGCTTATCAGTTAATTGAGATTCAAGAGAAAAGTATCTCACATCGAAGAATGTAATTAGAAGTTCTTAAGAAGTTCTGTCACCAAAATGGAACACACATACCATTGTGAGGAGAGACCATCCAAAAGATAGAGTCATTAAGCTTGGATGATCTTTACAACAACTGAAGATCTAATGAAACACCAGAGGACAAAAGGACATCAAGCCAAAGCACAAACACATAAAACATAGCTATTGGTCCCTCAATCACACCAAACATACAAAAGGAAGCATTAATACTGCTCTGGTGTTACACTGCTAGACACTCAAGCTACTGCTGAGTTAAATCATTAACCAATTAGACAACTATGAGTGAGATCAATCACATGTGCATATCTTTGCAAGACAACCAATAGTCCACAACAAGACAAGTGAAGGACTTTTGCAACAAATTAAACCTGATGAATTAGAAGAGATGGATTTAAGGCGGCAGCTGGATATGCAAACTATAAGGGCAATGGGATTCTTTAGAACACTAGAAGGAAGGTTTTTTTGCGAAAAGGAACTGAGAACCATTGGTTTGATAAGTCCAAGGTTGGCGTGTTACAACTGCCAAAAAAAGGGACACTTGCTGGAGTATCAGGGATTAAGGAACTAAGAAAATATAATCGAAACACAAGAAGGGTTAAGCCAGTGGAGACATATACATCTAATGCTTTGGTGTCTGTGAAGGTTCTGTAGGTACCCGATACCACTTCACTACATAAATCACAACTACAATGCCAAGAGACAAGAGAGATAGAGAGAGAAGACGAACTGAGAGGACGAGAATGAGAGAGAGAAGAGAGAAAGAGATGAAAAAGAAAATTTAGATATTAATGAAAAGTTTATGAATATTTTCTAAAAAAGAAAATAAATAATATTACTGTGAGATATTTTAGAAAATATCTAAATAAATAATATACCCCTACACATTTAATGTGACGCGCAGGATATATAACTAGACCCGGGCTCGGTTATTGCCTTGGGATTAGAACCAAAACATATACAAAATTAGATTATCATCGAGCCCGATTCCGATATTATCTTATAACAACGTTAAACTAATTAAAGACCGAACTCCAACGTAGACTGACCGATCTATATCCTTGTTCGAACTCAAAAAATTGAGGCTAACAATCTCCCCGAAGTTAGTTCTTGTAACACAGGAACGAGCTTCCTTTAATGACTACAACAAAATTTGAGCTAACAAACTCCCGAAGTGAGTTCATTTGATGACAACTTCTTCATGAGATCAGTGAGATTTGCTTTTGTCGTTTAAGCCCGAGGTTCTTGTCTTTGTCTCGTTGTATGTTTGTTGCTAGTTCCTTCATGCATTGCTATCTTGACTTTGAGCCTTTTGGTCTTGGTCTTTATCGTCTATGCCATCTTGCGATCCTAATGTCTTTGACCCAACATCCATAACTTTGCATTATCTTAAAGCTTCAAATCCAGTCTGCGAAGTCTTTGTTCTTTAACTCTTGAGCTTTCTAGATATGTTAGTCTCGTAAGATTGCGTCTTTGATGGGATTGAGTTGCCGTCACCACCGTTTGACCTAGCATGTTTACTTAGTGATAACGAAAAATTGATTTGAAAAAATCAATCGCGTTTCACTCGTTAAAGAGTTTTTGTAACACACGAATAGTGCAAGTTTTTTAATCAAAAATTCATCAACCGTCAATTCATTACTGGACAAATCGATATCCCAGTTGTCACCAATTTGATTCATATAAATTTCGACAATTCACCTAATCCAGGTGCTGTCTGAATGATACACTGAAGGATTTCCATTCGTCATTTGTAATACTACAGAGTATCATCTGAATTTTCTGGCAAAATATCACAAGATATTGCGTAGTCACTCATTGATAACAGCTTGTGAACCTGATGATTGTTCCAACAAGTTTTTGAAATGGAATGTGTCCTAACAGGAATTTTAGATTGAACTCTTGGCACTAGACCACGATACGTTCATTTTGTTTTAGTACTGGCAGGCTGCGAGCAACAACCACCTAATCAATCACAACAAACTCGGAATGAGAAGTCACTAATAACGTGTGTAATCTCCATGACAAATGAGACGCAGTTTCTGTTTGATAGAAACCCGAATGGCTGGGAATGTTTGTGCATAGCATCACTGGTCCAGAAGTCCGTTTTCAATGTCAGCAATCAACTTTAGTGATTATCTGCCGCATCATATTGTCCACGGTTTCTGTGCCATGAAGTTGTGTGGAGGGCTTCCTTTGTTTAGAAACCCTTTATCCCATGACATTACTTTTAATTCTTCAACGCCTTCAATGCTTACCAAGACGTTCATAACAAACACCATTGTTGTGATTTGTTCCAGTGTTAACTCAATCTTAATCGGCATTATCCCATTTACATTCATCTCCAATCATACCTAAGGCTGTTTATTTCTACCTTATGGATTATCCTTGGTAGATCCTCCGGATCTGTTGATCAAAGAATGATTCCTAACCTAACCACCTTATGACTTCAGAATCGTCGTGAAATTAAGATGTTGTTGGGTATTAGATCGAACCATAAAACCTTTTCTTCAGCACTTTGAGTCGAATAGATCATATTTTGATTACATTTTCTCCCCTTATTTTAAATAATAAACACTTAGTTTTTGAAATACTTTGTGATTAAAATATGTCTTGAAAATTCTGTGGGAGAAAATATTATCAGCATGAATGGTTTAGAACATTTTGATAATTTTGAATACAAAAGAATGTCGTTGTTGATGTAACCTAAGAACATTAAAACTAATGTTTTTCGAAAAACTCCCCCTCAAAAATAGAACCAATTTGAGAAATTGTTGTCTTTTGAAAACATTGTAGGTTGGAGTGTTGAACACACAATTTTGAAAGATTATGATTTGTCACGAGAAAATCTGAAAAATTTGTGGTGTTCCAACTTTTGAACAAACCAATGTTAGAGGACTTCTCTTCTAACGGTAAGTTAAGCGCAGCTGAAACGGTACACTTTCCTTTTTTCTTATCTAAAAACATTGAAATTTCTTGTAAAAATAGCTCAACCGAGAAACTCATTTTCTCGTTGAGAGGATAATTATAAACCTTCCTTAATTGAAGTCTGGGTTATGTACTGACATTGCACATAACCATTTAAGAAATTTAGAAATGACATTTTTGAAATTATATTGAAAAACCTCGCTCGAACTTCATTTCCACACCGTGTCATTGTAACACATTTCTAATCACGAAAATGTTATCGATTCCAAGAGACATTCGAGAAGAATCTTTTGGAAATTTTTCAGATTTATGATTTTGTATTTTCTATTGAAGTTTTATATTTTGTATTTGCTTTTCCTCAAAAATATGTACATTGGTGATGTTTGAAGTTGATATCAAGCAGGCTCATTTGTCAGAACCTCCAGTCATCCAGAGTCAAACATCTCATACCAATCCTTCTGACAGATACTTAAAACCGATCCACATGAAGGGCTTTGTTAAATATGTCAGCTAATTGGATTTTCAGTTCTGACAAAGTATAATTCAACTATACAATTTTCAACCTGTTCCTTTATGAAATGATACGAGTATGGAATGTCTTTTGTCCGTGAATTTTGCACGGGGTTGCATGAGATTGCTATGGCTGACTGAGAGTAGCAGTACAATGGTATTTTGTTGTAGTCGTAAGCCATAGACTTGAAGTTGTGTCCTCAACCAGATTACTATGAGCCACAACTTGCAGATAACGCCACATACGCTGATCGCCCCTGCTGAAACATTGGCATGCAGTTTATGTTTCTTTGACATCCAGCTACAAGTTTATATCACCAAGTAACTGTATCTCATCCAAAAGCTTTTCCGAGATCAAGGCATCCGGCATGATCATCGTTTGAAAAATGCTGTTATTCAAGCCAGAATCCTTTGGATGACCAGAGATCCCATGATTAATGGTACCCATAGTATTTAAAGATTCATTACACCTTGAAGTGCTATTTGTGTTGGTGTAAGCTTGAAAACGTGCACAAAAGCATACTGCTTGCACTAAAGTCGGTCCCTACTAAGATGTCAGTACATGAGTGACACATTTTACTACGATAATCAGATTGTCTACGGGGTTCTCCACTCAAATCTACATCTAGTTTGGGTTTGAAGCCATGGTGTACCAAGGAGTGACATAGTCCATATTAGGCTTTTTCAAATCTCTAAAGCGAACCGCCCTGATTGAAATAAAAAAACCTTTTGGGACAGGTGGATCTGAAGTCCTAAAAAGATTTTCATCTCCCTCATAAAGGACTTTCAAATCTAATTGTGCATTAATTTTTACAAATTCGTTTTGAATATTATTAGGATTTGTCGATCCAAAAATTATGTCTTCAACGTAAATCTGCACAAGTAGAAAATCCTCCACCCGTATTTTATCTTGAATAAAGTTTGGGGGGTCAAGTGTAGTACCCTTATAAAGCCTTTGGACATCAGGAAGGTTGATAGTTCATCGTAACCAGAGCTCTTGAGCATTCTTAAATCCATACACAGCTTCCTTAGAAGGTAGAAATTTTTCTGGATGATCTGGAACAATTGAAACCCGTCTGGCTGAGCATACTAATCCACCTCCTTCAGATGGAACGTCATTAAGAATGCCTGTTTTATCACATCCATCTGATAGATGGCAAAGACTTGTGTGCAGCGAGGCAAACAAAAATCCTAACGGCTTCCAAGCGAGCAACTGGAATCAAATGATTCTTACGAAATCAATAACCCTCTCCTGAGCATATCCTTTAGCTAAAGACGTGCTTTGTTGCTAATTACCAGTCTGATCTTTATCCTTCTTGTCCTTTCTTCCAAAACCACATTAGCTTTATAATTCATCTTGCCAAATGGTTTGTTCGACTAGTTTCCCATACTTTTATTCTGTCCAAACTGATAAAGTTTACATCTCTCATATGCTTACAATCCATGCAGAATAGCCATTGCCTCCTTAATGTTCTTCGGTTCAACAATACCTCCGTGAGCGCGTAACATAACACATATTCAGGGATCTGTGGCAAGCATTCCGTCTTGTTTGAACTGCATGAAGGATTTCCACGAATGTGTTCTAATGATGATCGTTTTGTCCATGAGAAAACATACTTTGTGGTGACATGAATGCACATCGGTATTATCAATGTTGCGTGAGGAAGACTCACCAATTTCCTGTACCTGTACAAAAAGATTGATAAATTCAGCTTCTTGTAAATTAATCATACTCTTTGCATTGATCCCATTGTTGTTTTCCTCATCTTATCGTGTGTTGGATTGTAATATTCTTCAAGTAAAGGACTGAAGAAAACTTCTAAACCCGTTGATGTTACTAATCTGTCTTATCTGTTCTGTAGGAACAGACATGGTTGTCTGGGTCACGGTCAAAGTTTCATAGTCCTGACGCCTTTATCCTTGAGGAACGAGGCCTAAGCGACTTTTCAACAAGACATATCTCTTGGTCATTGAGGTAGCGAGGTCTGAACTTTTGTGATCAGACATCATTGCCATGAAGACCGAGGCTTAACTAGCTCGCGATCAAACGTCTTTGAACATTGAGTAACGCGGGCCTGAAGTGTTATGTTTCACAGACACGACAGACATAAACCATTTAACGTTGACGACCGAGGCTTGAACTGCTTATGTATCAAAAAACTTCATTGTGACAATTGAAGACCGAGGCTTGAACTGTTTGTTCAAACCATCATTTGAGGTGATCATTAGATCAAAATTCCTTGAAGCTCTGTTTTCTGAGATATCTTTCCTTTTTAGCACCAGCACTGAGTCCTTCCTCTTAGGATAGAAACTGATGTACATTTACTTAAGAGAGTACCTGCACTGACAATTAAGTGCTTGGTTGGCTTCACCTTTGGTTAGTGATATCCTGCATTGACCCATTGTGGTTCACTTCAACCTTTGTTTGTGCTAGAGGCGAATGTCCTTTCCTGTTTGGAAACCCATCTAGAAGACAAACAGTATTGAAATTCTACGTTGGTTGCCGACCTAAGACAAGATCTATGACTTGTAGTTTTCTCAATGCAAGTGGTAGTCTTTTTTGATTGAAAACCTAGTCCTTTTGGGTATCTGTCTTATGGTTCTCAAGTTGCAACCACTTTAATTGCTCTACGGGTTAGTTTATGTTTGTTGTCTTATTGGACGGAACCTTAGCAACTCGATGACTTCGTTTTAGGATTTTAATTACACAATCGTCATGATTGCATTAAGACCACATTTCTGACATGTCCGAGCAAACAAAATGATAGGAGTACATGAAAAAAATACTAGGTACCTAAGTGTTCATGTTTCTTTTTCTTAGCTTCCTCTAGGGTAGTTTATTATGAACAATGTCGTTTGAGCTATACCACATATGAGCTTGGTGCAATCATGTGATAAGGTTTTGACAGGGCAGATTCTCCTTCTTCTTAGGCAAAAGAATAAAGTGTAGGGACTGTATAACAAGTCGATGTTCCAATCAACTTGGGGAGGCAAACCGTGGTTTTGAAATACTAGGTTCATTCAGACACAAACGCATTCGTTGTCTAACAACGGATTGGTTTTTGAGTGTTGTCAATCGGTTTTCCCAAGAATGATGGCTTTGCAAACTAGTATTCACATTAATTCCCTGTAAGTATCCTTTAACTCATTTTTAATCTAGCAGAATTGCAAAACCCCTTTTCCTGAATCTGACTAGAAAAGATCGGCAATTTTCATTAGACCTTTTTTTCATAAAAATGTGTACTAATTAAAAGATCATTCTGGTTTTGTCTAACACGTGTCCTTTTGATATAATCAAAAAGCTCTTTGTAAGTTTTCTGTTTCAAGTGCGTCTTGATATAATCAGACAGTTCATTGTAATGCCTTTTTAAAGTCTTGTTTTTCTTAAGTAATTTAGCCACTTTATGTTCTAATTTGATGTTTATTGTTTTAATTACATCTATGTCATGTTTAATCTTGGCTTCATTACTTTTTACTTTTGAAAATTGACCATGTTGCCCTTCTTTTAAAGCTTGATTTTGATATTTAAGTTCAAGATTAACACAATGTGCTTCCATTGTTAAAAAATATTTTTGAAATTAGGCAACAATCTTTTTGAGACAAATATTTTCAGATTCGAGAGATTGATTTGAGAGTTCAGTTGTCTGGTTATCAGTTAATTTAGCAGGCAATGGACATGTGTCATGACATTGTTCAGCATTATGGTCAACCTCTCTTTCATTATTGAATTCAGGTTGCTCAATATGCTGTTGTCTTGTAGCAAAGACATTGATTTCAGCAGTCGTTTGTATCTCAGCCATTGGCTCTTCATCATATATGGGTCTGATATCTGCATCATTATCACGTGCATCATTCCCTGATCTGCTGCTTGTATCCTGCTCTCCTGATTCTGTCCCACTGCTTTTTGTGTCAACCAAACTAGCATCCAATGCTTTACTCGTATCAAAATTTTCCTCTGTTGTCTGCATATATCTTTCATTCACCCTGCTGTCATACTCTCTTTTATGATGTGCTCTTTCATCAATTGACTTCTTAACAGATTCCATGTGTTGGATTAGTGTATCACGGAATTCTAGAATCTCGAGTTGAGTGTATTATAGAAAGTAGTTGCTTGTCATTACAACATATTCTTCATCCAAATAAATCCGTGACTTGATGAACATCTGAAACTGTATCTCGAGTACTTTAAAAACAGCCATGGATCCAATCTCTTGAAATTCTTCGTTGTCAAGTTGCTTTTCTAGTTGATCCATGTTTAGGAACATTGTGCCTGTGAAAGTCTCTACATCTTGACCAAAGAGTGTCGCAAATACGCGTTTGAATCCACACTCTGTTCGAGTTCCTTTTAAGTCGTTGTTTGAGAGAAGCTTCAGGTGTGAATAAAGTTGTCGAAAAGATACCATGCAACTCTTTTTTGCTTTGTCTTGAATTTGTTGCATTTGTTGTTCTTCCAAATTAGAACCGTGAAATAATGATTAATTGCTGATTGATTAATTGTATTATGATAAACTTTGGATCGTTACAATGATTAGTGATTGTATGTTAAAAGTGGTGATTGATTGTTTGAATTGGTGAATTGTTGTTCAAGTTTGTTAAGGTTATAGGTTGAAATTTGTCAAGTTGAAAATTTAGTCCAAAAGTCCACAACTCACTACCCTATAACTCGTTGTTCTGATAACTCGCTAATCTAACAACTCGCTAAGCTCAAATCGCTAGAATCTTTAACAACTCGCTATTCTGAAAAAATTTGGACAGCGTAACGGTTGACTTTGACCTTGGAAAATTTCTTCAATGTACCTGTCAACTCGCTACCTTAACTTGCTACCTTAACTCGCTACCTTAACTTGCTACCTGTAACTCGCTACCTGTAGCTTGCTACCTTAACTCGCTACCTGTAACTCGCTACTTGTAACTCGCTACCTTAACTCGCTACCAGTAAAAGGGACAACTCTCTGACACAGTACGACCGATAACTCTCTGACACGGTACCTCAAGTCGCTACTTTGAAATCTCTTAGAACCTCAACTCACTGACTAGAAAAACATGGTTTTTCACCTAAAAACACCTAAAAATCACCCTTTTGAACATTTTTGCTTGGTTTCTTTTGCACAACTTGGTAATAGAAGGCTATAGCAACTATAAAAACATAAACTTTAACATAAAAACATCAAGATCAAAGAGAACCAAAAACAAGACTATAAACCTTCAAAAACCAAACTTTTGATCTAAACTAACCAAGAAAACGCACACACAATCTAGCTAATCATCCCATGTGCTCTGATACCAATTGTAGGATATTGGAAATCATAACACAATCG
>BQNB010090354.1:10826-27165 GCA_026074375.1 Tanacetum coccineum | reverse complement strand
ATCATATTTTCTGTTCCAGCAGCCTGAGGTCATTCCCGTATTCTCTTCCACCAACAAACTTCTCTAAATTCCGCATCAACCTCCTCTCATAAAGCTGTTTGTCGATACCCTGAGCCATAACATGAGCCCTTTATTTATCTAATGCACTTCATTTCCTCTTTGGCAGATATTCCATCCTTATTCCCTTAACAATATCATGAAGAACAGTCTGAACATCATTGAGCATGCCATCACTGAATTTATGGAGTTCATCAGTGCACATCAAGTTGTTCTTATTGTTCTAGTCCTTGTATATCACTCCTTTAGGGTCTGAATATGCAGTGTATGCGGTTATGTCCTTGATATTTGACCTGAATGTGTCTGGCTTGGTAAGGTTGAGCTTCTTTTGGTAATTTTTGACACCTAGTTGAAGATCTTCCACCCGACTTTGAATGACAATCCGTCTGGTGAACATACGTAATGCCACATTTAAGTCATATTGTTCGTCGATTGTGAGATTGGTCAGCTTCTTTTGAACAAGTAGAAGTAACATGTCTTCTATGTCTTGTAGGCGAATTCGTGGGAAATCACCTTCTCTAAACTTGTACAGCTTCAGATCCTCTCGACGAACTTTAATCTCTTCCAAGTGACCGTATTCGTACTTCTTCATAATCGTAAGTTTGGTAACCGCAATGATTCTTTTCCTGGAGTATACATCCTTTGACGAAGACATGTTGGCAGCAAACCTGTAAAAACATTAATGTTTGGGACACTAGTGTAAAGTACCCCAATAAGCATGTTTATCATATATCACCTTCACAGGACCCCACAATTTACAAACCAAGTCTTCAATCCATTTTATCTCATATGTAGCGGCCTTTGTCTTCGTAACTGAAGTTGAGTACCGTCTGCTTAAATATCAACCTTTTAGATATTCCAGGTCGTTATTGATGAAGAAATCCTGAGGGATAACTTGACGGCCTCGATGATCTTGAATCAACGGGAGAGGTTTGCTGAGATCGAACGGATACAATTTGCCTTTAGGGTTATGCCAGTCGATTCGTTCAGTTGTGGCCTTGGAACAATTCTTCAAGATGGTACTCTAATTCTGTAAGACTCTTGAAGTGCCTTTGAGTAGCTCGAATGCTGGTCCAACTGGAATTTCTTGAGTCAGATCTTGTAGATCCCAATGATAGATCTTTCAGCCTATTAGTAGGGTGGTAGATGACTTGTATAAATACAACTCAGTCTACAAGAGAGGCTCTGAAATGATCACTAGTGTCTAAGCGGAATATAAACATAAGAGCGGGGGAGGGGGGAAATGATGAACAGTAATGTAAGGACAAAGATCGTTTCTAATATTGGATTTCATAAATATATTAAATGTGTTCTGTAGGATGTACATTTACTTGCATAGGGGTTCCTCTTACTTGTGGAAACCCTAAAGCTAATTAACATAAAACGCGTATAAAACACGGATAATTTATGCATATCACTTCCTAATATAACTCATGCATATCCTAACTAACTATTACATTTGTATTACCCGTACTAACTATAACATTACCAGTAGTAACCATTATTGTACTACCAGTACTAATGATAATATTACTCTACCAGGAGTAACTAATATGCTACCAGTAGTAATGACTATATCCAGTAGTAACTATGAATACAATATTCCTAACAATCCTCCCCTAAACTTGAATTTGACTTGCTTAAGTTCAAGTTTCAATGATAGAGCTTCGTCTTGAGCACCATGAGGATTGAAATAGTCATTCTGCACCATCTAAAACTGAAATATAACCTTGAGCATCTAAAACAGCTTGTGCAGTTGACATTAAGCAGCAATAAGTCATCATTAAGCCATACCACTTGACCTTGTTGAATAATCTTAAAACTATAGGATCAAGTAGAATGGTCTTATCAGCATCTCATCAGTCTTTGAACAGTAACAATATAGAACCACCACAACTACATGAATGTATTTGATGAGCCTCTACCAAGTAGCCATTCACTCTTGGGCTAGTCAGTCCTTTGGTACCTAGAAAGGGTCAAATCCATGGTGGACTGAGAACCAGTTTCAACTTTCAGAATATGAATCATAGTAAGATGAAAACTATATGATTTTTGGTAAATCATTACAACCATGAACGGATTTGATATGTCTTTACCTGTAGCCATCTGCTTAGGACTAGCCAACTCTTAACTATGAAGTATGGTGAGTTGATTACCATACAACTTATTAGCAAGTTGTCAACTATATAAACGGATTTGTTAAGTCTTTACCTGTAGCCGTTTGCTCAGGACTAGCCAACTCTTAACTATGAAGTATGGTGAGTTGATTACCATACAACTTATTAGCAAGTTGTCAACTATATAAACGGATTTGTTAAGTCTTTACCAAAAGCCGTTTGCTGTTGGACTAGCCAACTCTTTGTTATCTGTTAGACATGGTGAGTTGAATACCATTTGCTATGTAGTGGTAAGCCGCCCAACCCTGAAAAACAGCTTGCTTTTTGTTTAAAATTCTATGTCATAGTAATCCATCTAACATGACAAAAAACTGTTTTCCAAAATCTTGTATTACACTTGGTGCAAAAGCTAATAAGTATAGAGATACTGGATAAATAATTTATATATCAAAAATATATTTTAGAGAGCAAAAAGATTTATGATATATTATATAATTAACGATACCAGTCATGAACACCAACACGCTTGGAATCTGCAATTTGTTTCTTTAGAAACTTAACCAACTGAACTGCAGTGGTAAGTTCGTTACCCACTGCTCCATGACTAATTTCCAACTGATAACCCAACATTTCTTTCCTTAGCTTGACAGTGAGGGGAAACTTTCATTTGTCCACAAACATATAAATGACAAGGCCACTTACTGTCTCCAACACATGAATACCAGAAAAAGAATATAACTTCCAACTTTGAATTCTCCATTTGTGTTGGCTCTTCCAAAATTCACTGCCATCATCCACTTCAGGTGAATCTATCAAAACCCGTAGATCACCCCAAAGAATAAGACCAACTCCGTCAGCTTCCTTGTCCTGATAGTAAGTCACTACACGGCCATATATAGTCATCAAATCTTCTCGAGTGACTAAGTGGAGTATTTCCCGTAGACTGGTGAAATACTTAAGAGAGTTGTCTTTTCTGTAGATGACATTAATTGTTCCTAACCCCGTAGGCAACAATTCCCAATCTACAACTGCATAAAAGGGAACAAGAGTGTCGCAATCAGAATCATCCTCCTCATCAGAAGCATACTTGAGACACATCTTGTGTTCAGCATCAGGATCTCCTGTTTCTATTGGTATAGTAGATTTAGAAATATGAAGTCCTTTCCTAGCAACAGACTTCCTCTTTCTAGGAGTCCTCTCTGAAGATTCCACCTTTTCTTCCATAACCTCAGATTCCTTAGAAGTTCGTACATCTTCAGATGAAATCGGAAGTTGTGCACCTGTATCCTCCATAGCAGCAGATGTAGCCTCAACCTCAGATTCCTTAGGTCTCTTTGAAGAAGGTTGTTCCAATTCATCACCAAGCCTCTTTGATGCTCTTGTGAAATCATGTTGATTAAGGGTTGAAAGATGACTCTAGAGCCTTTCAAACTCTTCCTTGAGCCTATGTGCACCGAGTGACTTCACATAAGTCATGGTTCAGCCTTTGTTGTAGATAGTTGCACTCTGGTTCTTGACAAAAGTTCTCATAAAATCCCTTTGCTCAGCTTGGGACATAGGTCTATCCTTTCTAGCTTTAGCCTTTTGTTCAGAAAACTGCCTTCGCTTTCTATCAACATCTCCACCATGGCCTCTAGCTAAACTTCCCCTCAGGTAAAATTAAGAACCTTAAAAACAAAAACACCCCCATATGAGAGTTCTTGAGAGCTCTTCATTTGGCTGAATCTTTGCTATTGTTATCTAGTCATCGTCAGTATAGAGCATGGCAGCTGCTTGAACCTCTTGTTGTCTCTTCTTTTATTGAGCAAGGATGTCAAAGTCCTGATCTAATTGACATGCTAAGAGTTCATCTTGCCAAAGAAGTTCTTCTTGTTGTCTCTCCAGCTCTACATGTTCTTGAGTGTGTAACCTTTCAGCTGCCTCCCATCCAAGCCTTTCATCTTCTAACTGCTTAAAAGTCATCTCTTGAGTAGGAGTTGGTTCATCCACCAATTGGGCCTTTCCCTTATCAACAGAAGTGCTGACAGGAGGAACTTGTTCACTACCTGCAGAAAATGTCGAACTACCCGTAGGAACTGACACGGCAGCAGGAATGGTACCACTACCAGTAGTAATGTGTATATTACCAGGAGTAACAAAGATATCAGCAGGAATGTCTTGATTAGCAAAACTATGTGTAAGGCTACCAGGAGTAACTGCATTTGGTGAAAACTCCATCCTAGAAGAAGTGTCTTCTGAAGCACTTCCTTTACTTGCCCTTGTGTATGTTTTCACACTTCTTGAAGAAACTTGAGTTGGTGACTTAGCAACTCTCTCAGCATGCAGTTTAGTTTGAGAAAGTATGTGAGCAGCTGCAAGAGTACTATAGCTGATGTCTTGTTCTTGAGACTCCCCTGAGTCGTTATCTTTTGAAGGAGTGACAAAGGATGATTGTTGTTCAGCTAGTGAAGCATTTTCCAGAGTAAGGAGTGAATCCATGTCAATTTCTTTCTCCACTCTTTCAACATCATCATTAAAATCAGATATTACCGTTTTCCTTTTCCTTTTCTTGAGCGCACATTCCAGCTTTTTGACTCTCCCAACCAAGGTAATTATAGCAGTTCCAAGTGTCTTTTTGGTATCCTTCTAAGGATGTTGTTTTCTGCATAAACTTGGAAACAAGGGAAGATAAAGCAGTTAGAGTCAAAGGGTCCTCAGCAACTCCTGAAGGTTGACCTGCAGAAGGAGTTGCTTGATGGGACCTAGGTGGAGACTCATGGAATGAGCCTCCTACAGTCTCATCTTCCACAAAGGTGGAAGTAAGAGGTTCTTCATCAGGCTCATTGAGCCTTGAAGAAGATGGTTGGTCATGGTCAGAAGGAGGAATGTTGGTACCTTTTCTGGGTGGTGAGGTGGTAGTTGGTGCAATAATGGGTGGATTGGGGACATTGACTGGAGATGGTATGGGAGCAGGAATGGGAGGTTGATCAGCTGGTTCAGCTGGCCTTTCACCCTGATCCTCTGCTGCACCTGCCAACATAGCAGGTAGCAATGGCATATGTGCCCCAACAAACCTCATCTTCATATTTGCAAATACCTTTTTGGTCATCTTATGAGGCTAGGGTATTGAGTTGTTGTTTGCAGTTTGATTACCCAAAATCATTTGTAAAAAACCTAGGGTACATCAAAACTTTTCTTAATACTCATGTTATTAACCATACCCTCAAAAATAAGTCTTGAAAATTTATAAACACTTCCACTTGATAGACAGATCAGGGCAGTAGCAATAGCACTACCAAACTGACCCATCCACCAGATTTGGAGCTTAGGCAGTGGATAATTGTATGAACCAAAAACCTCTTTTGAGTGAAAATTCCTATTTTTTCCAAAAGGTTAGGTGTCCCTCAGTTTGGTAACCAATGTGGGTAAGTCCAACATAGATCTCGGGGTCTGGAAGGTTACTAAGACCTCCCTCATCTGCCAATTGGAGGTTACTCCTGACAGAGGCTTCAGATATAGTGTATTGAGCACCATCAATGGTTGCAACTATGGCTGGAGGACCCAACTCAGCAAGTCTGAGTGAAGCAGTCCTCCAAAATTGCTTGACTAAAGAGTCATATATGAAGGGATCATGAGATATTGCATACCTGAGAGAAGTGCCCCTTAAGAAGTCCAACATTGGATGGTAGTCATCACTGCCATTGGGTTTGAGCAAATAACCCACCTTGTTGTGTTCAAAAACGTATTTTAAACCCGCCATTGATGAGTTGGTAGTAGAAAAAGTGGAGATGAAGTAAGTGTTAGTGCTGGTATATGATCGCAATGGTAAGTAGGTGCTGGGGGAGAAAGGAATTGAATTTATAATTGTGAGATCTCTTTAACCTAATTGGAGAGTATAAAAATGTAGTTTTCTTTTTAATAATTACTGATAGACGTAAAGTAAAATAGTAATTATTTAATTAAGAAACCTATTGACTAAGAGAGTGCCATAAAAATTTCCAACGATAATTTTGCATTAAAGAAAAATTAATTTCTCTCTACCGCACCAAATGTCATCATCAGGAAGAAATTTAGTCAACGTAGTAAATATTGAACCACCAAGACCAATGGGAATCAACCAGTAGGAATGGTTAATTACCAGTACCAGACTAAAATTATGAACTTTTTCACCATCAAAGCATAAGATCACCTTTAAATCCAGGCGTACTTGTAAAATGTTAGTCCAAAATCCAAAAATAGAATGTAGGATAGGACTAATGAGTAGTAGAAACAACCCAACTACCAGAACACACAAGTAAAACTTACATAAGAAACAAATAAACTACAGAAGAAACACACTTTATAAATAAAACTAACTTGGGAAAAATATTCAACAAAACCCAAAAATAACAAAAAAGATAGTTATACTAACACATGCCTCCCTTTGGTCAATTTTGTCGCTCCCCCTCAAGCACAACATCTATAGATTAAGCATCCCAATGTTAACCACTAAGTAATTAAACCTAGGTCCATCAAAATCTATGGTTAACAAATCAGCCACATTTTGGTTAGTGTGAATTTTAAGCACCTGAATTAATCTTTTCTCATTAGCATCTCTAATAAAATGGTGCCTAATTTCTATGTGTTTTATTCTTTGATGAAAAACTAGATTTTTAACAATACATATAGTACTTTAATTATCAATAAGGATTTTGGTATTCATGAAATTAAGACCATAATCTAACATTTGGTTTTGAATCCAAAGTACCTGACCACAGCAATGTGCAGCAGCCACATATTCAGCTTCAGTGGAGGAGGTAGCCACAATTGTTTGCTTTTTGCACTGCCATAGGTTCAACCTTTACAAGAAATCTGACAGCCACTTATTGGGTGATTTCCTATCATTGTGATTTCCAGCATAGTCACTGTCTGTGTAAGCCTCCAATTCAAATGGAGAATCTCTAGGATACCAAAGGCCTAATTTTGGTTGACCTTTGAGATACTTAAAGATTCTCTTTACAGCAAGAAGATTGGAACTCTTAGGAGTGACTTGAAACCTAGAAAAGTATTGACTGCAAACATAATGTCAGGCCTAGAAGTGTCAAGTACATGATTGAAAACCAATCATTGTTTCTGTAGAGGATGAACATTCACCATCATCATCAGTGTCCATTTTTGTCTTTAGGGTTTCTGAGGTTCATAGGTGTAGTAGCCATTCTTCTACACTTTCCAAATCAAATTTCCTCTTAGAATCTCAGCAACATACTTGTCTTGAGATATGAAGATCCCATCTGATCTCTGCTTAACTTGTAGATCCAAGAAGAAAGTGAGTTCACCCATAGAACTCATCTCAAATTCACTCTGCATCAAATCTTCAAACTCATCACACCATGCCTTTTTTGTAGAACCAAAATGATGTCCATCCCAGAGACTTGAACTAGGATGATATCTTTTGAGTCCTTTTTGATGAAAAGAGTTTTGTCTATGGTGCCTCTCCTATATCCATTCTTCAACAAGAAGGTGGAAAGAGTTGCATACCAAGCTCTAGGAGCCTGATGTAGACCATATAGAGCTTTGACCACCTTGTAAACTTTCTTTGGATGCTTTGGATCCACAAATCCCTTAGGCTGAGTGACATATACCTCTTCTTCAATCTTCCCATAGAGAAAGGCACTTTTAACATCCATCTGATAGACCATGAAACCTATGAATGAGGCATAGGCTAAGAATAACCTTATGGCTTCAATTCTTGCAACTGGAGCAAACACCTCATCATAGTCAATGCCCTCTTCCTGTCTATGACCCTGGGCTACTAATCTAGCCTTGTTCCTGATTACAATCCCTCTTGCATCCTTCTTGTTTTTGAGAATCCACTTAGTTCCAATTGCCCTTTTTCCTGGAGGTAAATCTACAAGAATCCATACATTTTGGAACTGGAATTGCTGCATTTCTTCTTGCATAGCTTCCACCCAACTAGGGTCTTCAAGAGCTTGGGCAACACTTCTTGGTTCAGTTTGAGAGAGAAAGCAGGCAAAAAGACAATGATGAAAGTCTGTATGATTGTTTCTCCTCTGATCTTTAATGTAGCAAACAAGAGCACTTTCACCATTAGAAGACTTGTTTACCCTGCTTCTAGTCTGAACTGGCGAAGCAATATCCCCTATAATCAAGGATGAAGGATGAGCTGACATTCTCAGTAGAAGACATGTTTGTGAGATCAGCCCTTGGTTCCACATCATCATATGAGGAAGAAGTAAACATTCTTGAACTTGGATTGTTATAAATGTCCTTTAAAATAGGAATTCCAGTAGCAAACTCATTAGCAAAGGTGGAAGGATGAAGATATCTCAAACAGGAAGCACCAGCAGAAAGTATGCCAGGAGAAGTACTAGTAGCAAACGGTGCACTACTAGGAGTAATTGGTGTACCAGGAGTAACTGCGTTAGTGCTGGGAGTTTGAAAAGACTTTGCAGCATTGAATACCAATTCTTCTACAGCTTGAGCAAACTCGAATCCAAGTCTCTCTGCTTCTGCATTATCTTCATGTTCCTGCCTCTCAAGACTCGCAAGCTCTTCCTCTTCAGCTTGAGTGCCTTCAACAACTGGTGAAGAATGAGATTTGACACTAGATGAATCTTGAGGTGCCATTTGACTAGGTGAGCTTGTTGCATTGGAAGGATAAGAGGGGAGAATGATAACGTCTTGATCATCATTAGTATCAGAATCATTTGTGTCTTGAGAACCTGCATTGTTAGTAGTTGCATTGGAAGGACCTGCAGAAGGGTTAGTTGATCTAACATGACTATAATCCATTGAGTTTGTTAGATAATCAAGATCAAAGTACCAAGCAGGACCTGTTTGAGCAACATTAGGTTTATTCTCAAGAAATTTAACATTTATAGTCTCTTCCACCCTCTTAGAAGCCAAATTGTATACTCTATAGGCCTTACCCTGAGTAGAGTATCCAACTAAAAAACCTTCATCTGATTTCCTATCAAATTTGCCCAGCTGGTCAATGGTATTGAGAATAGTGACATGACACCCAAAAGGTTTTAAATAACTGATAGTTGGAACAATACCAGTTAGCAGTTCATATGGAGTCTTGTTATAAGGGTTAGTTACCAAAACCCTGTTTAAAACATAACAAGCAGTAGCAACTACTTCAGTCCAAAACATGGTAGGAAGAAAAGAATATGCTAGCATAGTCCTAGCAGCCTTAATGAGGGTTCTATTCTTCCGCTCTGCAACTTCATTTTGTTGTGGAGTTCGGGCATTACTATAATCCCTCTTAATACCCCTTGACCCACAGAATTCAATTAAATCCCTATTCTTGAACTCTGTCCCATTATCACTCCTGATAACTTTAACTTTCTTATTTAATTGGTTTTCAACTAGTTTGATAAATTCCTTAAGGATACCAACCGTTTCATCCTTTTTAGCTAGAAAGAACACCCAACTAAACCTACTAAATGCATCTGTGATGACAAGGCAATAAAATTTATGGGAAATACTCCTTATAGATGTGGGTCCAAATAAATCCATGTGAAGCATCTGTAAGGGCTCACTAAAAGAGCTCACAACAGTCTTGGCCTTATAGGAGACCTTGTGTTTCTTGCCTTTGTTGCAGGCCACACAAGTATGGTCATTCTAAAAAAGTTTGGCAGGTCCCACCCCACCCATCCTACAACCCCACAACCGCCCAACCCTTAACCAATTTGTTCATAGTTTTAAAATTAACATGACCAAGTCTTCTATGTCATTGAGTAGATTCATCCAATGTGGCTTTAGCAAGCAAACAAGCCAAATCTCCTTGAGGAGCAAGATCCTCTAAATTAAAACTGTATAGATTGTGGTTTCTTGGGACTTTAAGTAGTACTTAAGTTTCATCAGGTAACTTGAAGTCTTTAGTCAGCACAAGGCATTCAGTCTCAGTAAAGAGAACCTTCTTCTTCTTATCACAAATTTGTGATACTGAAAAGAGATTAAAATGTTGTAGTTCTTTCACATAAAGCATATTTTCAAAATCTAGCTTTGCAGTTCTAATAGTACCTTTACTAGTAATCTTTCCTTCTCCTCCACCAAAGTTCACATTTCTACCTTTGAATTCTTGAAAGTTCTCCAACCTGTGCCTGTTTCCAGTCATGCTTCTAGAACAACCACTATCAACAATTCCTAAATCCTCAGTCAACTTGTGTGGGTTGCCCTGTATGAGACAAAATGAGAAAGGTTAGTTTCTCACAGGGGACCCATAGCATTATGGCTGGGTCTGCCCCTAGTGGATCTTTTGATTGAAGCCTATTGTTATTATAGGATCCACTATTGTTCTTGGTATTATTTATCCAAACATACATAGAGGATGACCAAGAACAACCTGCTGAGGTCTTAACAGAAGTTTTCACTTTATCCCCACCAAAGTATGAAAAAGATGTTTTTGGTGGTGATGCTCTATGTAAAGGCCTTTTACTAGGTGAGGCAGACTGAGTATTAGGTCTATTGAGTTTGAACACACTTGGAAAAGGTCGTACAGTATTATTGGTTCTACCAGAAGTAATTGGGATTGGGTAGTTTGGTCTTCCAGCAGGAACTGCTTTACCAGTAGGAACTGGAGTAGGCAAATTTCGTCTACCAGTAGTAACTGGTTTAGACAAATTTTGTCTACCAGTAGGAACTGGTGTAGACAAGTTTGGTCGAGTAGAACTAAGGTCGACTATACCAGACTGAAGTAATACTGCACGAAGAACAATTTTATTTGATGGATCCACCTGTTGAGTATTTTCCTAAATTGTCATTTTATCCCATTTCCTATTAAAGTTACCTATCCCATTGGTCTTTTCATTCTGTTTGGCCATTGCTTGTTCTTGGGTCATTCTCTTTTCATGGAAGTCATAGTATTTTATAAGATGGGACAAACTTTCACACACAAAGCAAGCTTTCTTTGGAAAAGCATATCCCTCACCCACCTGTTTGCCCATATGTCTTCTTGAATCATGTTTGTTACCCATATCCCTTAGAGTGTTGATAAACTTAGAAGACTTATTGTCAGTATGACTAGGTTTCTCATTTGCTTTACCAGGAGTAACAACATATTCATTATCACTATCAACTTCTTCTATAATGGGGGCATCAGTCCAGACTTTAGACATGACAACATTGGGTTTAGACTCAACAACAGTCTCAGATGCAGATTCAAGGGGTGAAACACTGAAATTAGATTTACATGAATCAAAGTTGTTGTTTTCAGATTCATTAGACTCATCCCCATTAGACTCATAGGTTTCAACATTTTCAGAAGAAGTTTCACTGATGTTTGTTTGTTTTTGTCCATATGAAAACTGTGATTCATCAATCTCAACATGTACAGGAGTTGGCATGTAGTTCCCTGTCATAAGATGGGGTACCTACCATGCATATCACCCTCTTTCGGGTAAAACCAACTATACAAAGGTTTTCCAAAGACAAATCCTCAGGTCTTGAGTCAAAAATGCTTTGTTCGTTGTCAATATACATTTCATTTTCATAAGAACCTAACCTAGATCTACCTTGTCTTTTGCAACTTATGAGCTAGTCTATCAGTTAACAAGATTTTTAGAAGATTTGTAACCATGTTGCAGTGTTAGCAATTTCCATTATTCAATTTAGCCTGTAAAGGCTTGTTTTTCTTTTGTGTCTGCTTAGTAAAAAGTTTTTCATGATATGCTAGCAAATTAGTCTTGTCTTCTAAATCAAATTTTTGGATAATGGATCTTCTCTTCATAAGCAAGATGATCTTTTGGTGAACCTTATTTAGAGTTCTAGAGTTTTCCAACACACTTTTATATGCATTTAATTTACACTTAGAGTTACTAATTTCTTCTCTTTTGTTCATTATACAGTTTTTTAGCTCATTTATTTGTACTCACACTCAAAAGAAATAGTTTGTACTCCTCTTTTGTCTGTAGTGGAAACCTTCAAGGGGATCTGATGTTGCTTTTCTTTCTGATCTGGATCCACTTTCCCTTAACAGCTTCATCTCATAAATCTTCAAAGCACCCTCATCAGCATGAGCATCCTCATGATCTTGCCAATTGATAAAAGTATCAACTGAAATCAAAGCTTGAGAATTATTTGTCTTCTTTCCTGCATTTTGAGTCTTGTATGTTGAGTACCTTTGGTTGTCTTGACTAGCTTTTGCTCTGCACTCCCTAGCAAAGTGACCCTTTTGTGAACATTTGTAGCACTAAACCAACTTCTTGTCAAACCTAGCTGCTTCATGTCCATTGAACTTAATCTTTCTTCCAGCCTTTTTCTCAAACTTTTATACTCTAATAGACAGCATGGCCATCTGCCATTTCAAGTCTAATTCCTCCAAGTCCAGCTTCTCAATCTGTTTAAGATCTTCATATGCCAATTGTTGTTTTGGTTCGCTTTCAGCAAGGAAGGAATGTATAACATCATCAACAACTTCCATGACTAGAAGAAGCTTCTCTTATTTCCAGAGTAACAGTGGAAATAGAGTAGTAGGCGAGTGGTTGTGCTGGTATCATTGTTTATTGTTAGTTTTTTTACTAGCAGTACTAACAAATGTACATTAGCCAAACTGGAAGGTTTTAGGAGCATAACCCTTTACATCAAACACCAAGGTTTCCCCCCCCCCCCCCCCCTTGGTGGCCCCCCCCCCCCCCCCGTTTCCCCCCCCCCCCCCCCCCCCCCCCCCCCCCCACAACATCAAAGGCTGATCACACAGGTCATCAAAAGAGAGATACTCCAATCCTTCTTTTGTTTTAAGAACAAGAGTAACTTGAGACCAAGAAGGAGGCAAGGCCTTGAGAAATTTTAGATTAACATCTTCATTTTTAGGCTTACTTTAAGAGTATTCATTTAACTCAAGATCTTTTGGAATTTATCATATCCAGTGTGAAGACCTTCTGCTTCAGTGATCTTGAATTCTTCAAACTCTTGTTTTAGAAAAGACTTCTGCATTTTCTTTGATTCTTCATTTCCACCAAACCTAGCCTTGATTGCTAGCCATATTTCTTTGGCATCATCCAGATGGTAGAAATCTCCTATGTGGTCATCAGGAAGAGCTGTAAGCAAGGTAGTCCTTGCTTTTGTTTCCCTCTGAACAGCTAGATGTTCTTCAGCTGATACAGGAGGGCAGATCTTGATGTTTCCATTTGAATCTTTTGTAGTTTTCTTGCGGCTATTTCTATTCAGAACAATATTCCAGCAAGGAAGATCTGAGTTTGTGATGTAGTTTTGCATTTTCATAGCCCAGATATCATACTCACCCTTTTTGAGATAAGGGAATTTGGCATTTGTGTTGGTTACAGTGGTGATTTGAGGTTGGATTTGAGTGAAAACCTCATCATCTTGGGAGTGTTGTTCATCAGATGATGTCATTATGGATTTGTGAGGGATTTTATGGATCTGATCTTATAGAATTCTTCTTACCAGAGGCTCTCAAAGGCTCTGATACCAATTGTAGATCCCAATGATAGATCTTTCAGCCTATTAGTAGGGTGGTAGATGACTTATATAAATACAACACAGTCTACAAAGAGAGGGCTTAAAATGATCACTAGTGTCTAAGAGGAATATAAACACAAGTGCTAAGAAGAATAATAATTTGATATGCCATAGGGTCCTTTTATACTTGTAGGAAACCCTAATAGCTTAATACATAAACGCGTATAAAACGCGTATATGCATACCACTTCCTAATATAACTCATTCATATCCTAACTAACTATTACATTTGTATTATCCGTACTAACTATAACATTACCAGTAGTAACATTATTGTACTACAGTACTAATGAAATATTCTCTACCAGCTGTAACTAATATGCTTACCTGTAGTAATGACTGCTCGAATGCCGGTCCAACCAGAATTTCTTGAGTCAGATCTTTAACGTTGAGCCGATTCAGGACAAATGCTAAGAAGTCGAATGAGGTATCCATGAGCTCATCGAATGAAGTACGGGGTTCTTTAGCACGAGTAACTTGACTAATCCTGGTCTAAGGAGGTCGGAAGTTAACATGTTGTCTCTTATTCCAATCAGAATCAGGAGTTGGAGGTCGTTTAGGTTTCTTAAACCAGGCATCCTTAGAAACCTCCTTGTCAGCGAGTTGTTCATCATTGTTTCCCGTGTCGAACTCTTGATCCTGTTGCACTCCCGAGTCATCAACTGTATGACTTGGCTCCTCTGCATAGGCAGACTTGCCATAAGGCTTATGTTGAAAGTGGGAGGCGTCTTTAGAGGTGCTTGAAGACTGCTTTTCCTTTGACCTTGAATCTCTCGTTGACTCAGCTTCCTTGCTTGACTTCCTTTTTTTCGTCTCTCGGTCTGATCTAGCGGAGGGGTCTTGATCTTTGTCTCTGTCATCTCGACTTCTCTTCAACGTAAAGACTTCACCATATGTATCAAATAGATCTTTGTCAGTTTGATAAGATTTGAACAGAGCATCATAAAGCTCCCTTTTATACTCAGCTTTATCATATGATTTATTCTTCTCCATCTTGTCTATAAGGATCTTTGTAAGCTCAAACTCGGAGAGTGATGCGGCCGCCTCATAAGTAGACTTTGGTTGAGAGGAAGACCTTGTCAAGACTGCAGCTTCTAATGATTCTGTGACATTTTTCTCTATCACAGGAGTTGCAAAGTCTAAGACTGCTTAAGGGAGAATCTGAGGAAGTTGAGTGTTGACTTCTTCTTTAAGAATAGCTCTCATTAATGTGTCAACGACTTCTATATAATCCCTCTTCTCAGCTTGAGCTTCTTCTCTATAGTCCAAATTATGTGCCACAATGGCCTTTTGGATAGCTTCTCTAAGTTTATTGTCAATGTAATGATCAACTATAGCAAGAATGGAGGAGAGAGCTTGAGCATACTGGTCAACTTGCTTTATCTCTGACAGATCTTTTTCCAAGTTGGTGACTCTGTCGTTGAATTTAAATACATATGAGAAATCCGGAAGTGAAGGAAATGAGGTTGTAGCTTTAGAAGTTGTTGGTATTGGAGTTGGTGTTGCTTGTTGTGGAAGAGGATTGAAGAAGGAAGGTGGTGGAGGAATAGTTGTAGTAAAAATGGATGTGATTTCAGGAACTACCATTGCATGACGAGCTGTGGTGTCCATCAAAGAAGCAATCTCATTGTCAACTGGAGAAGGATTCTCAAGATTTAGGAGCTTGCTTATAAAGTCGGAGGAGACAGAAGAACTTTGTACAAGTTTATTAGTCTTCTGTATGTCAAGGACGAGTGTAAGTGTCACATGAGCATCTTCCTCTACTTGCTCAAATCATGACTCTTGAGACACATTTTGTTGGCCTGATCCACCTTGATCAGCATCGGCCATATCAGTATCTTCACTTCTCAAATTCACATTCACGTCCTTATACAGCTCCTTAGTGACCTCATCATCTTCTTCATCCATTTTCTCTTAATCATCAACCTTTTCTTCTTCTTCTTCATAATATTCTGTGGTAGACTGATTGAGAACAAGAATCTTGATTCTGTCTGACTTAGTTCTATCACTATCAGTCTCTTCTTCATCATCATTCTTATCATCATCTTTTTGGTTATCATCATCATTAGCATCATTGTCATCATCATCATCACCATCATTATCATCATTATCATCATCATCATCATCATCATTAGCATCATTACCCTCATCGTCTTTAGTGACATCTTCATCATCATCATCTTCTTCTTCACTATCACCCCAAGACTCTTTGTCACTTTCAGAATCATATTTGGGTACATCAAGAACCCCTAGTTTAGTACCAATCCCTTCATCTGTACCAGGTGTCTTGTGATGTTGCTCATCAGGAACCCCTGATTCTAAATCAGTTCCATCACCTAAGCCACTTGCTTGTGAGATATGAAAGTCTTTCTTGCTTTGTTTAGTAGTTTTCTTGAGCTGAGCAGCTTTAGAAAGTGTTACTTCTGAGAGAACATTTAAACCATTGCCTCTGTCTGCCTTAACTGGTGCTTTCTTCTTAGTCGGTTTAGGTTTGGTAGCAGAAACTTTCTTAGCTTTAGAAGAATTCTTCTTGGAAGGAGATTCCTCAGATGAGATGGATGAATCTGATTTCTTTAGGCTTTTCCTTGACTTTGGAGGTTCAACTCCTGAAGCAATTGCAAAATAAGTCTTGTAAGCAATAGAGTCCAATAGGGCTTGGTTCGTCATTTCTTCAGGAATGATTGCACCATATACTTGAGTGT